>JAYJMB010000042.1:0-18637 GCA_036873735.1 Pouteria campechiana
CATTAAATTAAGAAAGTTTTTAAAAATAAAATTTTCTTAAACTTTTGTTTCCAATCCATGTTACCAATCACCCTACTTTTCTTTCTCAAATATTTGTATTTCCGTTTTTATTGTTCCATAAAAAAATTATTATGGGATCTCTCCATTAATTAGGGCCCACAAAAATAATTTGACATTTTTGTTAAGATCATTTTTTATTGATTAAGACAATGCTATAAAAGTATTTGATGAAATCAAATCATCTTTATATTTTTAAACCGGGGGAGATACGATAATAGGACTTTTATGGGGCTGTTATAAGTGATCATTCCCTTTCTGTCATCCCCGAATCTTGCCGGCAACCCATTTTGTAGAATAGCAGCCAAGTCAGACCCCAACATATCCCTAGTCTATGATGTATCTCCCATGTCCTCGCCTGGAAAATTGGGAATACCCATTTCTTGTGGGGTTTGGATAAGAGCAAAGAACATACTTTCGAGCTGGTCAAACGTTGAGGCATCAAAGAAACGTGTTCACGTGGTGTGCCAGGCATGCACAGGTTTGATGAGGTCTTATCTACTCCGTCGGTCGGCGGTTGAAACATGTGGAAATGCAGTGGAAGGCTTATCCCACGACCCCAGAAGGTTGCGAGCATAGACTACATATAAATGCTCAGCCCATCTTCATCGTACGCGTGTCGACCAGAATGACAACTACGAGGACATTTCAGACTGGAGATTGTGAAAATGGCTTCCACTCCTGATTCTCCACGTGTCTTCCAGAAGGTTTATCCATCGAGTTATTGGTACTCCAACAAAGCGTGGCACTTGATACGCCCACCTGTGAGTCCGACGGGATTTGCTGGCTTTCTTCTCTGTTCTTATCCCTCCTGGGATGTAGCCAGCAATGGACTGGATAAGCTGACTATTATATCATTTTATGAAAATTTTCTAAAGCCCACACGTTTTAATACTCTTAAAAAGATAAATATTAAACGAATTCTACCTTAGAAAGGAGGTCTAAGTTTATATGGATAATGGTTTCCATAAGATTTTCTGGTAACTCTTTCCAACGCATGCAACTTCTCCGAGAGTTGAAGTCATTGCCCATTATCTACTTCCTAATTTTTATTTATTAATATTGAAGCCCTCTCTATTTTACAGCTGCCCCAAGCATGCTGAATGGTGCCTTTGCAGCCTGTTTGGGATGTGGGATTAGGAATTAGAACTGAGCCCAGGATTGGATTAAGGTAAATATGACTCCTTTTTTTTTTCTTTTGGTATAACATCTTAATTATATTCACATAATTGTATTTCTCTCATCACTATCTATTCTCTCAATTATTATTTCTTACTTTTTTTTTTTTTTTTGTAAAATAGCCTATAGTGGATATCATCTTCTATTTTGCTATCATCAATGGATAGTTCAAATACTCTTTTATCACACACTCTCTCTCAAATATATCTTATCCAAACATGCCCTAAATATAAGAGCTTCTTTTTTTAAAAAAAAATAAAGGTAAATATATGGAAAAGGTAGGATAATTAAATATTACATTAATACAAGAAGAAGAGATAAAAAGGCTCTTACTCCTTCACCATAGAAGGTACTTTACCCCTCTATTGCCTCAAAACAAACATAAATCATCAATAATTCTTATCTATACTGGTCGAATGGCGGTGGCTGGCGCCTCAAACTTGCTACGAATATCTATGATCTTGAGCATGCTTGGATGATTAGAACAATTGATATGTGAATTTATGGAGGATATAAGTTATTCCTGAATAGACTCTTAAATTGCATTTAATTAAACCATAAGGTCGAAGGTTGGGCCATCGAATATTAGGGCCGAATCTAAGATCTTCTACTACCATTAGGAAGAAGACCAAAGGCTGGATTTGGGCTTCATGGATTCTAAGCAAAAATGACCACAGGGTCAGGCAGATGGGCTCTGTGCAAAGACTACAAGCAAGGCAAGTGTCATATCTTGGAGGTAGGGCATTAAAATCCCCTCTCGTCTTCTGTTCTTGTGTTTCCAACGAAACAAGCTCGCTACATATGAGCAGGAATAGGCGATCTCCTAATCGTTACTGGATCCAACGTAATCCAATTTCTCTGCTGTGGATCGTGGGTATTGGACCATCGAGTCCAGCCCTGGACCAAGGTGGATCGATTAAGCAAATTTAAGCCTTGGATGTTTAAAAAAAAAACGTAGCTCGGTGTAAGATGAACCTTTGGCATGGATAATGAGATACTAAAAGCAAGCATCATAGAATAGATGAATTGATGGTCTCGCTATTGGTATTTACCATATAGAGACTCTTCCGTCGACCCAATTACATTGAATTTTTTTGCGGATCGCCATTTTCGCACATTGTAATATTTTAATTAGATTCAAGGTTCCACACACACACACACATATATATATAATATTAAAAAATACTTTGATTTAATTTACCCAAAATAAATATCTTCGTTGTTCATTTATGGTCATTTTGATGATTTACTTTCTAGTGTGAGAGGAGATTCGTTCCATTACTAAAGTAACTAATTCAGTGGCTTATTAAATGGGTGCATCCCGCAATATTATTTATTCCTATCACGTTGCATGAGTATCCAAACTCATCTAAAAAATCGTACGCATTCAACTCAAAGGCCGTGCAAATGATGCAGACATCTTGGCGGACAAACCTTGCAAAGCCTACCAACTGCTGGATTATGTCAAATGCAAAGGGGCTCGTATTATATGTAGCTTCTCATACAAGTGGTTGCAGCTGGTTGATTAGGGGTTAGCATCATGATTTTGCAAATCGAGCCGTTCTCCCCTCTTTTTTTTTTCTCGGCCATTGATCATGAAAAAAATTAAAAATGGTGGGGCCCTCTTGATGAATGGTGATCGAAGATGATACTAGCTTGGCCCAGGCATCTTCACGTTGTGATCAGCTTTTCTGTGGATGTTGCGGGATATCGAATGCTCCTGTTAATCACAATGTCTCCGGCCAAGTGGTCCACATGGGATTATTATAAGGATGTGAAAACAAATTCTTGGAGCTTGCTTATTTCATTGGAATAGATTGGAGAGGATTTAAAAAAAAAAAAAAACATCTTACAGGGGTTGATTTGATATTTATTTATCATAACAATTCTACATTTTCCCATAATATTGTCTATATTTCTAACTTTTTTGGTCCATTGTAACTTATTTATTTATGATTAATATTTTTTTATATTATTGATATTATTTTATCTCTTTTTAGTATTTTTCAACCAATTAATCCTGATAAGAAAAATGAGGGGGAAATAATGGAATAATTTTATGCATAGAAGTTATACTTTAGGAAAAGACTCTTTTTTATTATTGAAAGAAAACCTCACTTATGGTAGAGAAATACCAAGGTTATAACTTTGACACTTGGGGTTACAAATCAACATAGAAAAAAATAAAAACCACCAACTTAATACCAAAAGAGCAACAAATCAAAACAAACACTCACCCCAAAAAGGAACTAAAGTATCAAAGTTGATAGACCTAACTTATCAATCTTTAAATACCTTTAAGCACGTTAGGAATATCATCAAAATTATGCCAAGAACCAGCACATCTTCCCAAAGTCATCCATGCAAGAAGATCTGCACCTACATTGCTCTTCCTATAGATATTCCTAATAATAACTTGCATTGTAACTGAAATCTTTTTCACTTCCTCCTAATAGTCTTCAAGATACCAAATGTTAAATCTTCTATTCTTGAGCTAGTTGACAATTAAAAGGGAATCAAGTTCCACTTCAATTCTTTGTATTCTCATCTTACTATAATGTCTTAATCCATGGAGATGAGTCAAAAATTCTGCAACATTATTTGTTTCCTCATCTACGCATTTTGTAAATGCTAATATTAAATTTTCTCTATCATCTCTTACCAAACCACTTGCTCTCATGTAGCCAGGATTACCTAAACAACTTTCATCTATATTTAACTTACACCAATCCCTCATAGGCTTGTTCCAATGAACAAAACGCACCTGCTTTCTTCTCGGCTTCTTCATCGGAATTGAAAAGGCTAATAAAATATTTTCATCACCACTATTAGCCTTTTTTCCTGCTCTTAATTATGCATTCACCCAATAGATAGCAGCTTTGATGGATAGCCATAAGGAATTAATAGAGCTTTTCTTACCTTTCATACGAGCCCTACATCTCCATATCCATAGGGACCAAGTAACAATAATAAGGATAAGATCAAGCAACGTACCTTTCTGAGAAGAATGATTCACGCATTGAAACCATAGTTTCATCTTCTCTTTCCATGGCTTATAAGGATCAAAAGGCATGTCAGTTTGCAAAGACACCTGGCACCATATTTCTTTAACAATAGTTCCTGTGGTGAGGACATGGTCTTGGTCCTCAACACTCCCTCCTATTCAGCATTCACACCTTGAGGCCAAAGAAATTCCATTCACTTTCACATGAGCATCTACACTAAGATAATGATTCATGGCTTTCCAATACAAAATCGAATATTTTTTTTTTAAAAAAGCAGAATCTCACAACCAATTAGACCACACCGTTTGCAAGCCTCTAATCCTGATATATTGCCAGGTTGATTTTGATGAGAAGTTCCCACTAATATTTGGTTTCCATATGAGAATATCATCTCCATTTTTTTTTCTCACCTGGACTTTTCAAAATTTTCTTCATTTTATTATCTCCTACCAACTCTCTCAACAAATTTACATCCCAATCGTCTAGAAGCTTGCACTCCCTGACCAGCAAATTAGGATGATTAGTAATTGGCAAGTCATTAATGATAGGTCTCGATTCTAGCCAGCTATCTCTGCAAAAAGAAACTCTCTCCTCTGAAACTCACCAGGTATAATTTGATAATACCTTAGGAATAGTGTCAAAAATATACCTCAAAAAAATAAACCTTTGTTCCTATTAACTAAAGAAATATGGATGTCTTTGACATATATAGCTTTAACAAAGTTAGTCCATAAAGATCTTTTGGTTAACAAATTCCAGGCAAACTTCATAAACAAAGAGGACAACACCTCATATAATTGCCTCAGACCCACTCCTCCTTCAGAAATTGGTTTGCAAATTAGATGTTATGCAATCCATTTATGTTTAAGCTTTCCATTATGAGAACCCCAAAAGAAGTTGCTCATTAACTGCCTTAGGAGCTTTCACTACTGATAGTAAATAAATAGGAATACTACTCACAACATGCTGCAACAAAAGGAGTTTAGTAACGGAAGATAAGAAACAGGTTTACCATCCGTTTAGTCTTTCCCAAATACAATCCAACAATCCATCAAAGAAAGTCACTTTTAACCCCCCCGATATCAATGGAGCCCCCAAATATTTAATAGGAAAAGAGCCTTCAGAAAAGGAAGTCAATCGTAATAATCTTCGCCTTCTTGCAACGGATGTATATTTTGAAAAAATAATAGAAGATTTTTCTTTGTTCACTTCCTGCCCAGACCATTTCTCATATAGACTGAATATTTCTTTAGGGAAAGGCTTGGAGCGTATTTAGATTAAGGTGTAAGAAGCATCATGTAGTAGCTAGTTATTCTTTATAAAAAAGGCTAATCCGTTTCTATTCTGTCTACATTTCAGACCCATTTGGCCATTCCGCCACCTATTTCCATTCAGTTGTTAGCGTTCAAGACAATGACATTTATACATACCTTAAATTAAACTGTCCAAATAATGTTGCCTGTGTTACATATGCTAACCATTTGCCTAGAAACCGTATTTATTATCCAAACCCAATTTCTAATTAATGGATTAAGATCTCTTTATTTTTCTTAATCGTGTAACGACCAGGCCCATCTAAAAGAGAGGCACTTCATGGCAGTAGTTTTGCATCGAGGAGCATGTCTGTCAGGTATACAACAGCGACGGTGCACCAAGGCTGCTATGGAAGGGCAATGTCCGTAACAGATCGGCGGGCAACGACAACATGAAATGTTGGCTTCTTTCTCTTTTGCTCTGGACCCTTGATTTGAACTGTGAACTGACCGATTAATGGCCCACCAACTTCACTTGCTTTTGCCTTAATTTATCTTAGCTTAGAAACAAAGGAATCGCATGCCAGCTACTCTTTCGTTTACAGAGCAAAGAGATGGGAGTGTCAAAGATATATACATGGCCCGTAAAGCTGCATTAAATATCTATTGCTTGTCTTTCACTTCTCCCACACGTAAAGTTAAGGGAATTTCGTACTGAAAATAAAAATAAGGAGCAGAAAGGAAGGATCGTGTTAGGAAAGCTCATTGGCATGCAAAACGTGCAAGAATCAGCTGTAGATGAAACCTTTAGGTAGGGCGCCCATCTGGGCATGCTCTTAAGTTGGTCTGCCAAACCTAACAAAGCCTCAATGTGGAATTGCCAAGCTAATTAAGATTTTGAGATATAGCCTAACTTGGGCAGTTTTGACTCTGCCCCGTAAGGGCTTCAATTGTGGTAACAGCTGCCATGTGCAAGTTACATGAAATAGTTAAAAGTCACTAGACTTAGACACCAATTCGTGCGCCTTAAATCAAAGGTTTAGATAGGCTTTGGGAAAGAAACTTTTTTGTTTGGAAAAATGAGGTAATTAGATGAAACAAATGTTCTTTATAGTAATAATATAACATTTTAATACAACAATTTCATTGAAATCGCAAATGAACCTTTTTATTTCTAGGCCAACAAGCCATGCTTAATTATTGGAGAGTTGGCTCGGGGCATAAGTGTAACTTGTAACTTATGCTTGAGCCTAACAAGCCCAGATAGAGTAAAGCCAGAATTTGGGAAAATCGAGCACCTTCATGGCCTTATGTCTTGGAACTTTCAGTAAAGAGGTTTATTTTATTTTATTTGCAATGGACCGTCAACAATTCTTACGTGATTGTTAGTGATTGTCTATGTGCAGGGTTTGGGGCATAAACCTGCTATTTAATGTGGGATTACGATTGGAAGTATAAGACCATCATTTGATAGCAAGATGAGAGCTCCACGCAACGCACCCAAGTTGGAATGTTTTTTCATGATACAGCTATGTTCTGGCTCTTAGCTGAGTTGAGCTGTTTCATCCTCGACTCCTAAACCAGTTGGTCAAAATCGAGCGGATCTTTGTTCAGGAGCAGTGGATCCTAAAAAATGGACAGCCAACCCTGCCACCAAACAATATTGGGGTTTGTTCTTGGGCCACATGTATTTGGTTCCAATCATATATCAATTTTTAAGCAGTTGGAGTGGAGGAAGGAAACATCCAACCCCAGGCCGCTGAAAATAATATGACAAATAAAAGAGGTCTAACTTCGACCCATAAGGCTCGTCTTTTAGAAAATTTCAAATAAACTCCTACTACAAAAAATTGGTTACACTTGTTTTTAAGTTAAATTTGCACATGAGAGAGGATCACTTGTTTCACTTGCAATATATATGTTACATACATTTCTTTCTATCTTTCTCCTTTTTTTAAAAAAAAAAAAAAATTCTATCTTAAAGCTTTCACAAACAAAAGCACAAGCCTTGACTTTGCATATAGACTGAACTTATAATTAATAGTTAGAAATAATTTGGACAATACAAATAATTTACGACTCTAATTTTCTTTATCAAGATATTTAATTGGAGCCTTATGAGCTCCCATAGGATTTATGTGTAATTCACGTGGATTTTGCACATACAATACCCCATTCGATCTGCATTCGAAGTGCATCTGCTAGCCAACATTAGCGATAAAAGAGGATTAATTATATTCAAATAACAATTACAAATAAAAAGATTGGTTGCCTCAGTGTGATATTCCAAAGGAATTTGCACGCATGCATGTCTAAAACAGCAACTTACTTTCAACCCAAGTGTCAGAAATCAAGCACTTTAGATTCAACAAAATGCATGTCCTATTGGGGAAACATAGCCTGAAAGGTCTTTTTTCTTTTTTTAATGTATTTTTAATTTTTTTTTCCACCTAAATTGCATGCTGTGATCGCATAGAATGACAGCTGGCATTCTTATGATCTGAATATACCGTGAGTGAAATTTATTTTACGTTGATTACCCACACGAGGATTTGATTTGCTTAAAAAGAAGCTGGCATTTAATAAAACACCACAGGAAGGTAAAAAAGAAAAATTATTTATGTTATAAAGAAGAAATCCATAACACCCTTACCAACCGCTGGCATGTGGATCACAAGCCTACCCCAAGTCTGCTCATCCCTTATTAAGAAAATCGTAAGCATTTATTTCATTTTTCATGGGCTTGCTAGGTTGTCCGATGGGAATGACCTAACCTTTAGTTTCATGGCCACCAATAAAGAAGTCCCCATGTTCAAAAAGAAGGGAACTGAAGTAATTCAAAACAAATCATTGTTTTGAATCACAGAAAACATCACTTTTTGTTTGAAGGTTATGGTGAATATTGTATGAAATCCAATTCATCTATCGTACTAGACCCTGTCTATTTAGCTAAAATGCTTAATACCATTTTAATTGGAGTTTCTTGTGAACCATACTATTTAAAAATGTATAAAATTATGTATAATACATGAAAGTCATTTAAATTCATCTACTCAAGTATTAAAATTATATAAAATCATTCATATAAAAAAGTAATACTTTTTGAAATATAGATGTTAGATTCAATAACTTATAAGTCCTTAAGATTATTAATAATTTAAATAGTGATATATTCATTGTAAAATAAATTTTGTTTTATGACTCATCATCTAAGTTTCGAGTCAAGATAATGTTTTAGATCGTAGTTAAATATTTTAAGATAGATATAATAATTAGTTTAAATCTCATTAAAATATAAAAATACACTTCAAACGAAAAAGTTGTTTTGAATGATTCTAACCAATCGACTGTTTTGAATCATAAAAAAGTTCCCTTTGTAATTTTGCAAGTCATCGTTCTCTTTTTTAGCTGAAAAATCACTCAAGAAAAGAAAGCTTGACCAAGGATCTTCAGCCCATTAGAGACATGTAGACCCCATAAAGCATGCACGCACGCAACCCTGCGTATACCACACCTTTGATTTTCGATTCATGGAGAACCGTGGCTTGTATCTTTTGGGGCCCAGTGCTTGGTGATCCAAATCATCTCCTACATCCTTGGGTGGGTGGGTGACGACTGCTTGGATACGTGGGTAGGTTGGAGGGTCTTCGTCCATCCAAACACCAGGAATAAACAAGAAACGGCACGCCAACCTGCCTTCTTTAAGGAAAAATCAAAGCATTTACGCTTGGGTTCTTGTGGACGATGCTTCAACCGCAAGTAATATGTAACTCTGCAAAAGTAACAGCGGATGAACGGATCTGATTCATTGATAGTCATTTCCCCAGAAGAAGTGACCACTAGCAAGAGGTTACGATTGATACGCAGCTGTTGCCCAGTCAAAGTCGAGAGTCCAAGCTCGACTTTTGTTTATAGATTCAATCGGCAGGTCAAGCACTTAATTAGATCGGACTGAATCAATGGTCTAGATTCAATTTCTAAACTCCTTTAAAAGTGAGCCCAGTCTTCTTCCCTCTACGCGTAACGTCTGAATTCTATGATCTTGGTGTACAAACCAAATTAAATATTTACATAGCGACCTTAGTTTTTAAGTATTTTGTGCCATGAATATTAATTCTTTTAAATTTGCACATGAAATTCCACTATTTATAAATTTATTAATTTAACAGGGATGGATTTTCTTTTTAACATAATTAAATACATTTTTTGGACTTATGTGTAACTATTGTTTTATTTATTTTAAAGTAATTTTCCTTAATATAGTTAAAAGGAGTTCGAGTATGTGCTTAAAAAGATAAAAACGAAACATTAAGTTTCCAAATTTAGCATGACTTATTTGCAACCACTGTTTTATTTTATTTTAAATAGTTCCTTAATAGAGTTAAAATAAATATCAATATGATTAAAAAATAAAAAATAAAAAATTTAAAACCAATTCAAGGGATTTTTTATTATTTAAAAAAATCAAATGCCATCTTATAAAAATTAAATGAAGGGGCATATATACAAAACCATTAAAGAATATAATTTAATATATTAATTAAAAAAATGTAATACCAAAACATCAAAAATAGATGGAGTTGGTTAGCAAATAAGCCTTTATATGAATTCGTTTTCCATGAGCTGCAGGCAGGCAAGGCTTGCAAGCTGCATGACAGCCTCACATGTCCCTGGGTTCGTCCAATGATTGGAGACGTCTATAACTAAGACATTTTCGATAAATATATAATCACTCCATTCAGCTAATCAAAGATCGCTAACATTTAGTTAAAAGATGAAGAAAAATCATCACCTAATCATCTTAAATAAGTGTTTTGTCTAGGAAGAAAATTAAAAGAAAAATATAAAAAAATAATTAAAATTATAGATAAAAATAGAATAGTTATACAGAGCAACAGCGCTTTGAACATACAGTAAAATATTCTTGAAAGTAGAACTTTCCAACCCTTTTGAGCCAAACAGACCCCTCGCTGGAAGTGGATGCTTCGGGAGCTTAAAACGAACTCAGCTGCGCTCAAGTTCCAACATTTATATTCGTGCAACATCTCAACCATCCATAACGTATCCACACCATGATCTTAACCCTATATTTCTAACATCGCTCCAACTCAAAATTCACGTGAGCCGTACGTAAGTTTCGGCCTGACATTTTGGGCGATTTGGGTCATCTCTTCTTCATCTCGATGCGGGCAACATGATTAACGGATTGGATGGGGAATCCACACCATGTAGACCCCACTTATGATAATCCTTCACACGTGGGGCCCATCTCAGGTGGTGCAGGGGGCAGGTCCACCTGCTCGAGCGGATGTGACACCCATCCACACGGTGGGGCCCACATGTGCGGGAGGACGGCTGTTGCGCCACCCTCCTGCCCTGGGCCTACTGTGCTCGGATGTACTGTATCGTTTGGGGAAGCTTACCTTCTACTCACCCTCTCTCTTTCCCTCACTTTGATATGGGAGTTGTTACAGATGGATAAAGAAAAATCTCTCTCTCTCACTCGTAAGAAAACCTCCCGCCACCAAACCCATGAATCTGACCCTTTTAATTTTCCTCTACTCTCCCTTTCTCTTCCCTATTCCTAACACACAGCAGCAGCTGCATTTCCCTATCAATGCAGCCGCCTCGCAGGAAGACGTCTCTCCCCATCCTAGAGGCTGCAGCCATCAAGCATGGCAACACCGGGGGCGGCGGAGGTTCTCGAAAGGGTAACAACCTCTCCATCTTCGTCATCGTCTTCTCCATCTTCCTCTTCGCAGGATTCATGTACAACGATGACGTGAAGTCCATCGCCGAATTCCCATTCGCCAGTCGCACCAACAAGCCACCTCGAGACATCGCAAAGCTCATTCAAGAAGAGATTAGAGAAGACAAGCCGCATTCTACGGCTTTGACAAGCGATGAAGAGAAGCCGGATGAGGCCCGGGAATCGTCCGACCGTGAACTGAAAGAGAGCAGTGGCCAGGCGATCCGATTGCCTGTCTATAGAGAAGGATCGAAAGAGACCCATGATGGCAACGACGACGATGAGGATGAGGATGAGGATGATGTGGAATTGCCGCCGAAAGACTGTGATCTCTATACGGGCGACTGGGTCTTCGACAATGTGTCGCACCCCATCTACGAGGAAGACGAATGCGAGTTCCTCACCGCTCAAGTCACCTGCTTGCGAAATGGTCGAAAGGATTCTCTCTACCAGAACTGGAAATGGCAGCCTCGCGAATGTTCGCTGCCCAAGTAAGACGTAGAAATTTGTTATCGCTAATCGATCCAACCATGGAATTTTTGTACTTATTCAGCATATCTTGCACTCTGTTTTGAATTTTAGGTTTCTTCTCTCTTTCCTTTGCAAGGTTCAATGCAAGGCTATTGCTCAAGAAGCTCCGAGGGAAGCGTCTGATGTTCGTCGGCGATTCTTTGAACCGAAACCAGTGGGAATCGATGGTTTGTCTTGTGCAGTCCGTCATACCTCCTGGGAAGAAGAGCTTGAACAAGAACGGCTCTCTTTCCGTATTCCGAGCCGAGGTGAGAACCAGTCCAGCTGCCTTGTTCCAGCTTCCTGATCAGCAAAGAAAATTCACCAATTTCCGGTCGTATTATTTACATTTTTCTTATCTTGTATTGAAGGAATATGATGCTACAGTAGAGTTCTACTGGGCTCCGTTCCTGGTGCAATCGAACTCAGATGATCCGACCATGCATAGCATTCTCGATCGCATTATCATGCCCAAGTCCATCAAGAGACATGGAAAGAATTGGAAGAACGTCGACTTCCTCATATTTAATACATAGATATGGTGGATGAACACTGCAAAGATGAAAGTGTTGTAAGCGTAAAAGAACTTTTTCATTTCCAGCAATATCTTAATTTTCTTTCTAATGAAATTGCTTATTATGTCCTTAATTTTTGAGCGAAGGCGTGGATCGTTCGATGATGGAGATACAGAATACGATGAGGTTGAACGGCCGATTGCATATGACAGGGTTCTGCGCACATGGGCTAAGTGGGTAGACAAAAACATCAATCCAAACCGCACCATGGTGTTCTTCAGCAGCGCGTCACCTCTCCATATCAAGTAAATCTTGCCCCCTCACTTTTTTATTTTCTAAATTTTCTGTCTGCTACTACATCTTTTGTTTCCTTGAAATTTTCATCCATAAATTAGATAAATAAATATTGCATCCATTTACCCTTTTACATAAACGTTGCATTTTCATCCCATTTCCACCTGCAAACGCAACTTTAGTAAAGTCCATTTTCAATCATTACTTGCCTTTGGCCCGTTCTTCTCTTTCTAAATCACAAGTGAGCGAAGGAATTCTAATTCGTTGGAGAAAATTTACTCAACAGAGGGACAAAAGGCAATAGAAAAACCAGACCAAAAGCACTAAAAAAAGCTAAAATAATTCTTGGTGGATCACCCGCTCGTTTGCTTGGGTGGCACTTCTCGCGAATCATACGCCTGCTCGCCTTTGAAAATCACCAAGTTAAAGATACAAAAGAGAAAGAGACACTAGGTAGGCCCACCAAAGTCAACCCAAATGACGAGAGCAACCTATTTCAGTGGAGGACATGCTGCCAGCTACGCACCAGCTTATCTAATTTCACGTGTCCTCTTTGGACGCTCAAATTTTCAAGTCCATTCTTTCATTTTTTATTTTTCTTATGTTCACTCTCGTTTTCTAGCATTCAAACATACTTGGAGTTGTTAGATTCTGTGTTTGATAATCGACTTAAAATACTTTAAATTTGTAATAAACATTTGAAATAGGTAGGTGAAAAAACCAATATTTAAAAGCAAGTTCTGAGCAGCTGGTGGAATCCAGACCAGTTTTTTCAGGCAGTTCGTTGTTTCCATTAATTGTTTAAATTACTGATATAATGGATACTTGTGCTGGTTCAATTGATAGAAAGTCTTTTGCACATCAAAACAGCCAACTTCTGGAAACATCAAGGTTTCAACTTGTTACTAACTTTTTTTTATATTTTTAACATTAAATGTTTATAATAAGCTTTACAAGGATTCTGGTTCTGAAAGCATTGGTCAAAACTAGAAATTAATTAAGCTAGCTGGTGAACTTAGCTAGGTCCCTGATGTGAGACAAGAAAATTCAACGATAACTCAACTGAGTTGGGCGACAATTGTATTCCTGTAATACTATTGTGTGCCCCCCACCACATTAAGAAGCTTTGACCCCCCACCCCATGTGCCGCTTATCTAATCAACATGACCTAACTAGTCGACTTTGCTTACACTAGTGATCTCTTGCTAGTGATTATCCCCATCGCACCTGTAGGAAACGGACTTCAATCCAAAGCAATGCCAGCCCCACTTCCCATCTTTTGCCAAACATGATTCTCCTCCCAGATCTAATCCAAGCAAAAGTCTCCACCCCCATCATTAACTCCCATCTTTTTTGCTTTCCCCAACGCTCCTTTTGCTGTTGTGTCACTTGCAAAAATTTCTTATTTATTTAAGCTGAGGAAGAGCATGTGGACAATCATGTCTGTTTGATGTTTGAATAAAGGAACCTACCCAAGTGAGACATACCCAAGGGGAAGATCAAATTCCCTGGCATGCAATTTCTATTTGCTTAATCGGTGTCGTTGCGTATACAGGAGTGCAGATTGGGACAATCCTGATGGGATTAAATGTGCATTGGAGACGGCCCCTGTGCTGGACATGTCCAAGCGTATGGAGGTGGGCACTGACAAACGGCTCTTACGTCTGGCAGTCAACGTGACAGAGTCGATGAAGGTTCCAGTCCATGTCCTTAACATCACGACCCTCTCCGAATACCGCAAGGATGCCCACACATCTGTCTACACCATCCGCCAAGGTAAAATGCTCACAGATGAGCAGAAAGCCGACCCTGCCAACTTCGCGGACTGCATCCATTGGTGTTTGCCAGGCCTCCCAGACACATGGAATGAGTTCCTCTACACGGGTATCATATCGCATGCGACGTAGCAGCTCTCCCACCACGCCTGCGAAGAAGATCACAGTCTCTAGTCATTCCCAAATTTTTATCTATTTTTTTTAAAAAACAACTTTTTGATTTTGGTTTTTTTTTTTTTTTTTTGGAAAATTTTGGAAGTTTCATCCGTATACAGGTGCTGTTTAACTGGAGGTTGTAGTCGTTTTGGTTCTTCCTTTCGTGGTGGTTGCCACCATGTGTAATTTGTAGTCTTCTCTCAAATTGTATAATGATTATTCTTAAAAGAGAAGAATAAAGAAAATCGATAGAGTCGATCTTCCAACAGATGAGATAATTGCCATTTTGCTAACTGTCTCATTTTTTCTATAGTTATCTGATCAATAACAGAATTATTATATACTGACTGTCGCACTATGAGCTAAAATTTTAATTTTTTATTGTCAATTTCCCCCAATTTAACACTCGAAGGTAACTATAAAAATTGAAATTTGCAACTTAAAATTTTATTTTCCTTCAATATGGGCTAGCTAAAAAATTTGTTATGCTAATTTCTGATTTAAATTCAAAATTTTGTTTCATACTGAGATATTTTACTTAAAAATGTAAAATTTTTACTCACAAGTGATATCCATATAAATATATGGTTAAAACTGTATTTCAAACATTCCACGGTTTTACCACAAAAATAATTAATATTTGCGATCGTTTGTATCTGGGCCTCCAATTGAAAACAAAATAAATAAATTTAAATTTCTTGTAGGAAAGATATAAGATTCATAAATAGCAATTGCTTTGGGCAATTTTTTAAAATACTTTTAAAATTTTAAATAAATGGACTATTCTTTCTAAAAAGAAAATGGTAAATTTCTCTGCAACTGATCAGTCTTGGGTGGAAAGCGTTACAAATAACAGAAAACAAAAAGAAAAAGAATGCCATTGGTACACGAGATGATATTAATTATAAAATAAATAAGCTTAAGATAAATAAGTTATTATGAATAAAAATATAAATAATGATGAAATAAGTATAATTATTATGATAATCGCATATCATGCCAAGAGATTGAAAAATTGGATTTTCTTTTTGTGTTTTTTTTTTTCCTTCTTTAATCTTTCATTTCACCTTTGGGTACCCAAAATCTTGTGCACTTAGGTTAGCCAGTGGCGTAAGGTACATGTTTCAAAAGCATTTGTTTGGTGGATTAAGCAAAATTGGGATTTGTGGATGATGATCTTTCAACTGTGGGTTATTTCATTATTTGACCCTTCAACCAAAGGGTTTCCATCTAATCCCCCGGGGCCTACAGCCAGAACATGTCGCGCACTTCACACGCTTCACTGGGCCCCACTCCCTCCAGGTGGCATCGCCATGTGGTAATCAGTCAACAGCCCCATCGTAAAAATATGATTAGATGGAGAAATAATAGTACACACTGCCAGAAACTTTAGCTTAATAAAATACCAAGCTAGGATTTGTTATCTGTTGGCAAACACTATTAGGAATCTTCCACTTTTAATTTCAGGTGGACCATCAGGGTTTTTTCTCAACAGCCATTCTCTAGATTAAATCAAACGGAGGGAATATAACATAGATTATAGGACAAGATCATTGACTCACAGGCCTTATTTGGGTATGTTTGGGAAGCTTATTAAATAAACAATTATCAAATGCTGTTTTAATTAGGTGTAACATCCCACTTAATTACCTACAATCCAAACTAGACAGCTGACAATCCGAACGATGTTTCTTTAGAAGTGTTTTTCTCCCGACATATCTCGCTAAAAACGCTGCTGTTGAGGCCTGAGTTGCTGATTGGTTGGGCTTAAGCCGTCCATATAAATAATTATGCTTGTGCTCAGGATACAGCTTGTATATGATTTTTTCATCTGCACTTATAGGTAAATGATACACGCATTAAAAAAATGATATTTCTAATTTCTAAACCATGGCTAATTATCATCAGTACTCTTCCAAAAACCAATTTTCAATGTTCTAGTGAATTATCTACATCATGATGCATAGAATTATTTCTTTGGCTAATAAATAGAAAGAAAATTTCGACGAATGCACATTCATTCTCAATTATCTGAGTATATAGCTTATCAAACTCTTCAATGAAAATAATATTTTGAGTCTTTAATGAATAAGCCGTGTCAGGCATTGACAAATAGCCGCCTAGTTAATACGATTTCGGAGGCCCGTCTATCAAGGCCCATGACCGACGAGGATATAAAAAAAGTCGTCCTCTTCGCGAACCTTCCCGCAGACCGGGGCTAACTCCGTTTGCCCGCGCCCCTCCGCCACGCATCAGAGATAGCGAAGACGAGAAGGAAACCTACTTCCAATTTGGAACGAAGAGAAAAGAAGAGGTCGATCATTTCTCTTTTTCATCCTGTGCTATTAATTCCAGAGGATTCGGAGCCATTTCGGTTGTTTGGCTTCTCTCCGTCATTCGTTTTAAGAGATTTTAGTTCTCTAGATTTATTTAGCTATCTATCATTTGACTGCTGAATGTGAACCCTCTGCTTTCTATTACTGTAATTGAACTCGAAATGTTGGAAAAGTTACATTTTTAAAATTGTTGTTATATCTTTGCGAAGTCGTATTTTCCTTTTCGGTCAATTAGAATTTCGTTTCTGATTGTGAAATCGAAGCCCTAGAATATGCTTAGTCTGTTGTTGTCGATGTTTGTCTATTGTTAGCTGATTGGCTTCGAGAGAATAACGAATGATTTTGCCTATTTCAGTTGTCTGTCCTCTGAAACGTTTCTAGCTTTTCGCAAGCCCTTCATTTCATCTGATATAGTTGTCGCTTGAAATCTTGAGACCCTGGATAGCATAGATTGTGTCTACAAACTATAATCCTCAGTGCTTGTCCAAAGGTATGAATATGGTATCTCGCTGCTGGAGTTTGCAAGTTTATACAGGGAGAATGAGTGGTCCTGAGTTGCATCGTGTCGACAATGCATCCATTTTGATCTTGTGATTAGAATTGGGACTGATGTTCCAGATAATTATTACTCACCAGGAATGGTAATTGGGCATTAGTTTTGTTCTTGGGAGTGCATGGCTTAGTCTAGTTTTCCTTCTGCAGGGTGTCGCTAAACTGGATCCACTCAATGGTGTGAAGGGCAGCAATGCCCTTGATCTTAATCAAGATGGTAGAGACGGTTCCATGGCAACTAGTCCATGGGCTCCTGAGGAGAGGAGGGCAGTGGTTCAAGCAGAAATGGATAGAATGACCAAACTTCCTGCAAACAGTAGCTATGTAACACATCGCATGCGAGTCCTTAACAAAATTCTGCACCTAATGTCCACTCAGGTAAGGAGGATCTTAAATCTCATATGAAGGTTTGGTGGGGTGTGTATAATCTATTTGATCAATTTAGCGATCTGGCTACCATCATCTTTGAAACCTCATATCCTTTGCCATCATCTGAAGGTTACTTTGGTGAGGAACAATGTTAACAACTCAATGCATCCTACTTAATGCTTAAGGTTTTCCTATTACATGCCTTGAACAGGAATGCTTCTTGAACTATAGCTGTGATATTCTCCTTCCTCCATATTTCTTGTCCAATTTTAGCTGGAGGGCAGAATAAATAACTTGTAACAAGAGTTGTTGGCATGTATGTGATTAGGGCTTCCAATGGGATTGATTCAGCCTAATAATTTTGAAGTCTGGCCTGGAACAACCTTACCTGAACAGTTTGACTCATAACTGCAGTAGTTTGTGATGCAATTTTTAAGGCCTTAATGACTGGCTACACTTTTAACAACAATTTTGAACCTGCTTAAATTTTTGTCCACATCTTAAATATCAATTTAGATGCAATTTAGCTTTGCTTGTTCTGGACATTTTTTTTTTCTTGGGTAAAATCCTTTTATGGCCCCAAACCTCTGTTTGATGTTTTCTATTTCAATCCGAGACCAGATTTTATAACTTGGGAAAAACTTCTTTCTATGATCTAATTCAGACCACTGGCCATTAGATGCATCTCGTCAGTTTTAAGTCGAAGGCTAAAATAACTAGGTTGACTAATGTTTCAAGTAGGCCATAACAAAAATTTCAGGAAAAAAGTGTGTTGCCCTCTTCTAGTCCTAATATATATGGTAAACATGAACTTAAGACAGTTCATGATGCCTCCCCTACCGTCAATGGTCAACCCCAAAATTGTGGTCCATTCAACTGTGACTGTT
>JAYJMB010000043.1:0-18635 GCA_036873735.1 Pouteria campechiana
CCCTTACTCACACTACTACAGAAAATTAGATTGGAGCAAGGTTCTAAATTTGGGTGCCCACGACAGCACCACCAAAGATCCATGCAAAACATTTGTGGTCATTATGCTTTTATTTCTACAATTGAGCCAACTTGCATTGATCAAGCATTAAATGATAAAAACTTGATCATTGCAATGCAAGAAGAGCTTAACCAGTTTGAAAGGAACAAAGTGTGGGAATTGGTTCTAAAACCAAAGAATGTTGATGTAATTGGAACTAAATGGGTATTCAGAAACAAACTAATGAAAGTGGATTAGTTGTAATAAATAAGGCACGACAAGTTGCTAAGAAGTATTCTCAAGAAGAAGGAATTAACTTTGAAGAATCATATGCCCCTATAGTAAGATTAAAAGCTATTAGAATGTTACTTGCTTTTGCATCCTATAAAAACTATAAATTATTTTAGATAGATATAAAGAGTACATTTCTATATGGATATTTAAGTGAGGAAGTGTATGTAGAACAACCCCTTGGATTCAAAAATGATGATCAACCCAATCATGTCTATAAACTCACCAAAGTACTATATGATTTGAGACAAGCTCCAAGAGTATGGTATGAAAGGCTGAGCAAATTCTTAGGTGATCATCAATTCAAGAGAGAAAAAGTTGATACTATCTTATTTGTCAAAAATATTGATATGGATATCTTGATAGTTCAAATTTATGTGGATGACATTATATTTGGAGCCACTAATGAGAATCTCTATTAAGATTTATCAAAGAACATACAAGCTGAATTTGAAATAAGTATAATGTAATAATGAACTACTTCCTTGGATTGCGAATCAAGTAAAGAGATGATGAAAACTACATTTGCCAATCCAAATGTACTAGAGAGTGTTGGGCATACTATCTTATGTAACTTGATTTTGGTAATGAACATTCTTAATGAATTATGTTTTGATGATAAGCAAAGATATGAGTGAAACATTAAGGTACTAACATTTTTTTCTCAAGTGATTGTTGAAACATTTTCCAATTAAGCCTTGAAAGCAACCTTTATAATGAGTAAATAAGTTGTAAGTAACCTTTTAGAGGAAGAAACCAAGTAAATGCTTAAAGATAACCATGTATAAAAATCAAAATATACTCAAAAGAATACTTAGTTGAAGAAAACAAAGTTTTAAAATTATTTCAAGAACTTTAGAGTCACAGTTAAATAACTTCAGAGTTAGTAAAGTTGACAACCCCTTCAGAGTTGATAAGGAACTTTGGAGTTAATAGTTAAGGCTCTTCAGAGTTGATAAGGCACTTCGGAGATCGATGCTAAGGACTTTGGAATTAACAAAACAAGTCTTTAGAGAATATGACTCATCAGAGTTAGAAACTGTATAGCGTTGAAGTTGCAGATTAAGCACTTTGGAGTTAATAGAGCTCTTCCAAGTCAACTCACATATGTCAAAGCACTGCACAGCTTCAGAGTCACAAAATAAGTACATTAGAGATAGTGAATCACTTCGGAGTCAGCATAGAATGAATCTAACACAAGTCACCATGTTTGCGTCACTTCGGAGGCACCAAAACTCAACTTTGGAGAATCTGAAGATGCAGCGATACGTAATTTGTGTGAAAGGCCTCCAAAATGCAATATCAGAGGATTCAATATTATAATATTAGAAACTCTAAAATTTCTTCACATTTATGAGCCCTATCTACCATAACAAAGGTAGTCAGAAGCATCAATATAAAAAGAGTTAAAGTGGAAATGAAGAAACAACAAGTTTCTAAAAAGCAAAAAGAAAAGAGAACATTTACTCATCCTTTAAAGTTTTTCTTCCAAAAGATCAACTCCACTATGCCTCACTCCAACAAGCATTCAAAGCCACCTTTTCAGCAACTCTTGGAAATTGACTTTTATTGCTTACTGTTATATTCACAAACCAATTTGATTAGAGGCATCAATATTTCTACATAGTTATTTACTTTTGCATTTCAATATTGGAAGCAAGTAGGAAACTTGCTTAGGTAGTTGTAAAAGTTATTTGGTGAGCTTGAAAACTAACAAGTGTATTTATTTGATAAGAAGACCGTTGATCAAAGAGTGTTAGTGGAACCTAAGTTTAGCAGAGAAGGCTAACTTAGAGAAGTAGAGCAGGAACTCAAGTGAAGCACCAAACCACTATAAAAATACCAGTTTAAGTGCTTTGTCCTATTAGTTTTTAATTTATCTTTGTACATAATTTTTATCTAGCCAAAAGTTTTAAAGACACAACTCACCCCCCCTCTTGAGTCACCATATGAACAGGACCAACAATTGTTATCAAAACAATCTTCTCTTGTTATCCCTTACAATTTTGAGGGTTTAAATTATAATTTTTCTTAAGTGTAAGAGCATATAGCATTATAATGTGAAATGCAAGAGTCAATCCCATAGAGAATGATCAAACTGACTTAATAAATTTTAGTTACTGAACTCTCCTAGCTTTTAAAAAGAATGAATTTATAACTAAATGAATATGGAATAATGATTGTTGTAATTTCAGACTTTCAGAAATTTAATAGAATGTAGGGAAATGAATGAATGAATAATAATAATAATGCAGGGAGATTAGCAAGATGCAAAGGTCTAGTCATCCGATTTCACCACTAGATGATACCCCTTTGGTAGTGGAATGTTGAATTCAATGCCTCACTTGTGTTCTTTCTTTCAAAAGTAAGATCAATTCTGTTAGGTGTGGTAGTTTAAATTAAGTGTTTTCACTTGTTCCAATTACCTATGGTGTGTAGCATAATTGAGTTGACAACCCATTAAGCTCAAGAATATAATGAACTAAAATAGCATGGTTTAGCATATGGTGTCTACCTTAACCATCTATTCTTTTCATTCATGAGAGCCCATGGTTTAGCATATAGTGTCTATGTTAACCATGCTTGGATAATTAATCTAACTCATAACATTAATGATCAAGAAATAAACTAAATTAAATAATTGCTAATAGCATCATGAATGAAACAAGATCATATAGCCATTAATAACCAAAAATCCACAAAATAAAGAGTATAAAAAATGATTATATCTTCACACTAGAAAAAGAGATTTAGTTCATAAGAAAAACCAAAACAACTCTCTTTGACAGGATTATCGCAATGAATAACATCCTTTCTTCCTCCTCTTGCTTACTTGCAATCTCCCCTTCTTCTACATAAGAAACTCTAAGAATTCTCCCTCAGAACCCTCAGAAAGAACTCTCAAAATGGAAGTGAGAAGGAATCCTGAAAAACCCTAACTTTTTAGCTTAAAAATCCCTAGCTATGCACTTAGTAGAAAACTGCTAAAATCAAGGAATCTCGTGGGTGCCGGTAGAGCCACCTTGCTATTCGAGCTGTGGTGGTGGGGATCCTGGTGCTGGCGAAGCTGGCTGGATTTTGACTTGCAAATTTTGATTTTTAGCTCCTTTGCTGCAGCTATCTTCTTTTCCATCCTTTGAGCTTCATCTTTTTCTTCCATTTTCTCTTCTTTTCCATCTTCAAAACACCTAGAAAATTCAATGAATAAATATGAAAATCATCTAAAAGAAATAAGAATTAGCAAATAATTAATCTTGAACATACATAATGTAAGTGAATGAAATTCACTCATCAAATTCCATTTATATAACCTGTGAAGAGATCCCAATGGCTAATTATTTCCATAACACTTCTACTGAGGTTCAATCCACTTCTAGAGCTCTATTATTTGATAATACAAATTATGGATATTGGATAATGAGAATGAAAATTTCCCGATTGCCTTAGACTATCAACTATGGAAAACCATTAAAGATGGAATGAATATCCTAAACACTGAAGATAAATACACTGTTGAGGACATTCAAGCAGCAAAAAAAGATGATAAGGCAAAGAACTGCTTTTATTATGCTCTTACATCCTCTAAGTTTGACAAGATATCCTCTTGTGATATAACAAAGGAAATTTAGAACAAACCAAGGTTGCACTTGAAGGCACAAAAAAAGTAAGAGAAACTAAGATAAATCTTCTTGTGCAGGAATATGAAGTTTTCAACATAAAGGAGATAGGGTCAATTACAGACATGTTTGGAAGATTTCAAAAGATAACAAAAAGGCTAAAGAATCTAGGAGAAAAGTTTGCAAAGCTTAAAATGGTAAAGAAAATTCTGAGATCCTTATCAAAGCAGTGGATGCCCAAAGTGACAACAATCTAGGAAGCAAAGAATCTAGACACAATGAGCCTAGATGAGCTCATGAATTCTCTTATGACTTATGAGGTATTAATGAAGTAGAAAAATATAAAAGAACCTAAGGGTAATAAAGCAATTACTCTTAAAGTT
Source organism: Pouteria campechiana (assembly GCA_036873735.1). Classification (NCBI taxonomy): domain Eukaryota; kingdom Viridiplantae; phylum Streptophyta; class Magnoliopsida; order Ericales; family Sapotaceae; genus Pouteria; species Pouteria campechiana. The sequence goes on from JAYJMB010000043.1 coordinate 4,331, forward strand.
GAGTTAGAGAAAGATAAATCCCAAACTAAACCATGCACAAGTGGAGATGAAGATGAGAAGATGGCAATGATTATAAGAAGATTAAAATCCATGTTAAAGAAGAAAACATTTGCAAATAGTTCAAGAAATAACTTTGGAAGAAAGGATAGAATGAGAGAAACACCCAAGTGTTACAATTCTGGGAAAGTTGGGCACATGAAATTTGATTGCTAAAAAACAGATAATAGATGTTAGGAAAATTATATTTAGATTTCATGATTCTAAAAGAGACTAAAAAGGAGCTTAAGAGAATTATAAATGAATGCTCCAAAATGAAGAAAGAAAATTCCAAGCTTAAGAGTAACCATAACACTAATAGCATACTTAAGCAAGTAGTAGCTGAGAACAATGCTCTGAAAAAGACATTGACTTCCACCTTATTAAGAATAAAATCAAAGAAAAGATATGGACAATAGTAAGAAATAAACTAAATCTTTATAAGAAAATTTGAACCCAAATAGACTATGATTTGGGTTCCCAAGAAAATTGTAAATGTACTAAATGTAACCTAATTTCCTTCAGTCAAAATAGTGATGCCCAAGAAACAATGGGTACCAACATTAACTACAACTAACCCACCTAGACCCATTCCCAAATGGATACCAAAAGTTAAGAGTTAACTTTATCCATGCAGGTGTGCTTGGGAGCTACAAAGAGCAGCACTTGGTATATCGACAGTGGTTGCTCAAGGCACATGATAGGGAATAAGGAGTTCAGTTGTTCATGGAGCTGAAAATGAAACCTGGTGGAACAGTAACCTTTGGTGATAATGGTAAAGGTAAAGTAGTTAGGATCGATAAGGTTGGCCAAACACTATCTGTTGGGATTATTGTATAAATTTGATGACAACAAAACTTGTTTTAAGACTTGATTTATGTTAATGATGCTTTTAGTATAGAAAGCTTGAAATGTAGAAAGATATGCTTGAAATATGCATGCTCTATTGGAATATCATTTATGAAAGCATATACATCTTGATATAAGTCTAGAAGAAAAATTATATTGATCTATATTGTTTTCAACCTTGTTTATCATGCCTTGGATGATATGTTAAAAGTGCTTAAAGAGATATCTGCTTGAATGAAAAACAATGAATGCTTAAATGAGCTTATACATATAAAATCATTATTTAAAGTACATATCCATACTTCACAACTTATGCAAATTTCATATGGATTTATAATGAAAAATATAATAAAAAATACAAAATGTGATTTATCCATGTTTTACAACTTGTGAAAATCATGTGGGGATAAACATATTTTGATAAGTGTACTTCATAGAATATATTCTTTACATGAAAAAGAAATTATGCTTAAATGATTTATCCATACTCTAACTTATGTATATTACATGTGGATAAATGTATTTTGATTTAAAATAAAAATATCAAGTTAAAAATGGGGCTAGAGTGTAAAAATTTTCAAGTGCAGGTTTGCTGCTATAGAACTGTTACAATGACAGATGAAGTGAAATTGCTACAGTGACAAGCGAAGTAGAATTGCTATAGTAAAAGATGAAGTGGATTGTCTAAAGTGGAAGATGAAGTAAAGCTTTAAATGAATTAGCAGATGAAGTAACAGATGAAGCTTAAATTTGCAAATGAAGTAACTGACAAATTCCTATAGTAATTTGCTATAGTAATCTGATACAGTATCCATCAGATGAACCAGTAGACAACATAGAAGCATCAGACGAAGTAGCAGGCGAATTGCTATAGTGATTTGCTACAGTAACCTGCTATAGTGCAACAAACAAAGCTTCAGGCGATCAGTAGACAAAGTAATAGATAAAGTGGTGCGGTGCTACAGTGATCTGCTATAGTAACACTGCTATAGTAACCAATAAACAAAGATATTCATCTGCTATTTACTTCAGATAAAGCGGTGCTATAGTAACGTGCTATAGTGAAAATTCACTGTTTTCAAATATAAAAAATTCAACACTCTACAGCAACTGGATTTTGCAATAATATTCTTCCAAGCATTTCACAACCTTTCTGGATTGTAAAAATAGATAATCCATTGAAGGAGAATGAAATACTTGAAGGTTCTAAGTGCTAAACAAGAATCAAACATTAAGAACCCATTCAATTCTCCAAGTGCAAGACTGTAGATATTTGCTCTAACCATTTGCTGCATTTTGAAAAAGTTTGAGTTATAGAGATTTCAAAATATGCTTAAAGATGTCAATATGAATACTTTATTTGAAATCTCATACTATTTGAAGAGATAATGAAAAGGTAGTGGATGGAAGAACAAGTTCAGGGAGCAAAACATATTTTCTGAAAATGAAGAAGCTCAACTTCGTCTGGAATCAACTATGGATAAAATAGGAGAGGAAGAGAGTCTATCTTGCTAGAAAGAGACTTTGTATGATATTAACTTTAGACAAATGCAATAAATCACTGGTTAAAGTGGAGCAACCAAATCTATCAGAATTTGTTGTCTGCTTTCCAAAACTATGAATGAAATCAAAGCTGCAACATCTCTTCATTTGTTAGTTGCCTGAACCTGTTATTCACCTTCTTCTATGTCAAGGTTGGCACTACAAAACAACTCTAAGCATATGGAAATTAATTAGAAGATGGCATTTTCAAATGGGATATTATTAGAACGACCTTCTGCATTTATTTTCTGCTCATCTACTTTCATTTCTGCATTTAATGAAGATCATCTTCCTCCAATGGTCCAGTTTTCAAGAGAGCTATTTAACGAGAAGAGATGAGATGATTAAATGATGGTGAAAGAAAGCTTTTCAAATGTGCTTGATCTTATGCAAATCCTTCCACCCATAGCCAAAAGCTTAAACCATCATCTATCCTTTATGAGCTTTAATCTACAAAACTTTATGGCCATTATTTTTTCATTTTGGGAAGAACCTTTTGTGTTGTTAGACCTGTAAAAGATCATATATTCCCCTATGCTTCATTGTAACACTTTGTAAAAGTGTATAATTTTTGTGGTTAATCTAAAAACCAGAGAGTAGGTGGTGATCTCTGAAAACTATCATGTTTGCTTGTGATCTTAGAAACCATTGAGTTTCCTGGAGAGCTTGTGAAAACCAAAAGAGTGCTGGGAGCACTATTGTATTTCCATTATATGGGATATAGTGGAACCCAAGGCACAATGAGTGTCTTTTCTTGGAAGAATCGATATAGGGACAGGGTTCCCAAACCACTATAAAAATTATGTTATTTGTGTGTGTTTGTTTACTTGCTTTATCCTTCATGCACTTTATGGTTTTATCATTCACTTTACATCACACAACACATAAGCATGAAAAGAGGAAAATGGTCCAATAGGAGTTAAGCAATGAATTTTTATATGCCCATTTCATCTCTCCCCTCTTGGGTTAAATCATACTTTGGGAACCAACACTATCTACTATAATTATAGATGTGCTTTTAGCAAAAGGATTGAAACACAATCTTCTTAGCATAAGTTAATTTTGTGACAAAGGATACAAAGTTGCATTATTAGATAAGTCTCAATCAGTTATAGTATCTGGTAGAAGATATGAAAATATATATTTGGTTAATCTTTTTGATATTCAAACTAAGTGTCTTGTTGTAAATGACAATGAACCCATGTTGTGACACAGAAGGCTAAGAAATGCCAACAAAAATCTGATTGAAAGATTATATAATAAGCATCTTGTTGTTGGTTTACCAAAAGTCAAATTTGATAATCATTTGTGTGATGCTTGCATGAAAGGTAAGTAAGTAAAAGAATTATTTAAATTAAACAAAGAAGTATACACAACAAAACCCCTTCAATTGCTATATATGGATCTAGTTGGACCAACAAGAACTAGAAGTTTTAAGGGAAAACATTATGGATATGTCATTGTGAATGACTATAGTAGATTCACTTAGGTAATCTTTCAAGCATCTGAAGATAAAGCTTTTTCATTCTTTAAAGTATTTACTAAACATATACATAATGAACAAAGCACTTACATTATTGCCATAAATATTGATCATGGTGGAGAGTTTAAAAACCATAGATTCACTGACTTTTGTGAAAATAATGGATATTTTCAAACTTTCTCTACACTAAGAACACCCCAGCAAAATAGAGTAATAGAAAGAAAGAATAAATCCTTGCAAGAGATGGTAAGGACAATGTTGAGTGAATATAACCTACATTAGTACTTTTGGGTTGAAGTAATGAACACTACATGTTATGTTATTAACAAAATATTTGCGAAACCTATATCAAACTCCATTTGAACTGCACTATGGTAAGAAGCCAAATATTTCTTATTTCCATACTTTTGGTTGTAAATGCTTTATTCTTAACAATGGCAAGAAAATCCTTGGAAAATTCGATAGTAGATTTGATCAAGGGATGTTTCTAGGCTATTCCATCGTTAGCAAGGCATTTAGAGTGCACAACCTAAGACTTAAGATTGTAGAGGAATCTATCTGTGTCAAATTTGATGAACATAGTAACTCCATGAAAAGAACTTGTGATTTTGATGATGAGACAAATAATCTTCTAACAAGTGTGGAGAAACTAAAATTCCAAGATAAATAAGTAGAAGCTCCACTATCAGAGATAATAATGGATAAAGCTGAACCATCCACAACAAAGGTAAATGAACAAGGTAACACATATCTTCCCAAAGATTGGAGGTTTATGCATGCTCATCTTGAAGACTAAATAATTGGTGACATATATGATAAAATTAGAACTAGATCATCTTATTACCAAATATGTATTAACTTTGCCTTCATTTCTTAACTAGAGCCAACTTGTATAGACCAAGTATTAGAAGATGAAAACTGGAATTTAGCTATACAGGAAGAATTGGATCAATTTAAAAAAAATAATGCATGGACTCTTGTTCCAAGACCAAATCATCAATCTATTATAAGAACCAAATGGGTCTTTAGGAATAAATTGGATAAATTAAGAATTGTAGTTAGTAATAAAGCAAGATTAGTTGCAAAATGGTATTGTCAAGAAGAAGGTATTGACTTTGAAGAGTCATACGCCTATTGCAAGGATTAAAGCCATTAGAATGCTTCTTGCATTTGCATCATATATGGATTTCAAGCTATATCAAATGGATGTAAAGAGTGCATTATTGAATGGTTTCATTAATGAAGAGGTATATGTAGAACAACCCCCAATGTTTCATAGTTCAAATCATGTTTTCAAACTCAAGAAAGCCCTCTATGGTCTGAAATAGGCTCCCAGTGCTTGGTATGAGAGGCTAAGCAGATTTCTGATTAAAAAAGGTTTTTCAAGGGGTAAAGTGGATACTACTCTTTTTATTAAGAATGTAAAGAATGACATACTCATAATGAAACCCTCTGCCAAGAATTTTCCAAGATAATGGAAGGAGAATTTGAAATAAGCTTGATGGGTGAACTCAACTTCTTAGGATTACAAACTAAATAAGAAAAAGAAGGAATTTTTGTCCATGAATTCAAATATACAAAAGAACTTCTAAAGAAATTCAACATTGAAGATGGTAAAAGATATAAATACCAATGAGTACTTTAATAAAGATGGACAAAAATGAAATAGGTAAATTTGTCTGTCACAAACTCTATAGGAGCATGATAGGATCATTATTATATTTGACTACTAGTAGACTAGATATGATGTTTAGCGTCTGCATGTGTGCTTGATTTTAGTCATATCCCAAAGAATCACACCTCATTGCTGTAAAGAGAATTTTTAGATACCTATTAAATGCACCAAACCTCGGTTTGTTGTATCCAAAAGGTTCTAATTTTAATTTGGTTGGGTACTCAGATCTAGACTTTGCTGGATATAAAGTGCATAGAAAGAGTGTCTCAGGATCATGTTAGTTTATAGGGATCATGATCATATCATGGTTCTCCCAAAAACATACTTCTGTTGCATTATCAACTGCTAAAGTAGAATATATAGTAGCAAGTTGCTATTGTGCATAGATCCTATAGATGAAACAATAATTAAGTAATTTTGGCCTTAACTTTGTTGATATACTAATAAGATGTGACAACAAGTGCCATAAATCTAACTAAGAATCCATTTTTGCATTCCAAAATAAAACATATAGAAATTAGGCATCACTTTATCAGAGATCATGTTCAAAATCATAATATCTGTTTAGAATTTGTACCAACTAAAAATCGACTAGCAGATATTTTTACTAAGCCTCTTTCAGAAGATAGATTTGGCATGTTAAGAAGAGCACTAGGTGTTTTAGAGCCATGTGCTTAATTTGTTATTTATGGAACATCTAAGTGATGGCTTATGCACACACACACACACACATACACATACACACACACACACGCACACTCCTTATTGTTTGTTTTGTTAAGAAAAGTTAAAAAACATTAAAAAAAATCAATCAATCATATCGGAGCCTCCGAAACACATTTCAAACCCTCTGATAACCACATCGAAGCCTCTGACAACTTATGTGGCCTCTGAAGTAAAGTATCAAAATCTCCGAAGCCTAAAATTCTATCTGACATCTATTTAGTAGCCTCCAAAGATCGCACAACCACCTGTTTCACACTCATCAGGTCTCCATCTCTAATGAGACCTTCCCATCAACCACTCCATCAATCTCCACTACTTAACCCACTTCAAAAACCTAGAAAATAGACTTGGATACATTGAAAATCTTCTATCATCTCTAGCTCTTCAACTTAATAGAATTGATCATAAGCTAGACAACTCCATGTCATCACTCGTCCTTAGAGCTAATAAGAATGATTAAAAACTTAACTCTCTAACTTCACTAGCAGAGTCACTCAGGGGTCAAACTTATCACCCACACAATCCATCTCCAACTCACTTCTCTCTAATAAAATCCCACCTACCCATTCCTTCCCCCACACATTCTCCACACTCATCCCCTGCAATTTCAGAAGTTGTTCAGCCTGAGGGTGAATCTACTGAAATTGCTTCCACCTCTCTTCAAACATAATCTCCTTCTATCCTTCCCAATCTTCCACGCATTGAAACCTCTCCAAACCTGCTTGAGGATTACCTTACCAATCCTTGTAGAGCTGTTGTAAGACATGGAAAGTATCCCATCATAGTACTACTTCCTAGAATTTATTCCCTTCCCGTAGCACCAATAGTTTGGCTGAACTAGACTTATTAAGATCTCATTCTATCAAGAGAAATAATTCCCACTTGAATTGAAGAACTTCCACCACATCTAAGAAAGAGAGCTCCAACTCCTCCTCCTCCTGCCCCCAAACTAGTTTATTATAATCCTAATATTCTTCTTCATATCTCAAACCCTATTAGGATGACATACTCTGAGTTTAGAAGTAGATCAAAAATAAATTATGCAACTGGTCAGATGTTCCTTTCTTAATCTCTCATCCTCTCTCCTTAGGAATTTCCTTTCTCAGAACTCACAGATCCTAACATTCTATCTAGAATTCAACTCATTCTTGATCCTCCATTGACTCCCAATGACCATAAAATTCAAATTCTTGACAAAGAATCAATCTTACAAAGATATTCTAAAAACCTTCTTCAATCTCATTCTAAATCCAGACATCCCAGAAGTTCATTTCCACCTCCCTCAAGTCTTCGTTAGATCTTCATTCTCACTAAAGAAGAAGTCTCATCCTTCTCTAACACCAATCTCCAAGCCATTGCTAACCACCTTTCCATCCCATTTCCATAGCTCATTGATTCATCAATCCAATACAAAATTAGAGTGAGCTATTCCCAGCCATCCTCCTCACCTGAACCAATTTCACTTCCACATCCCAAAACTAAACCCTTAAGAAAACCACCTGCTATCCCCAAACCAAAACCATTACCCTAACTATCATCTTCTACACTCTCATCCAAACCATCATCTTCTAAATCTAAGAGAAAGCTAAGAATTTCACCTCCTAAAGAGCACAAAAGGCTCCTCTTTCTTGCATCTCTATGTACTATGAAGAATATGTTGCTAAGATGAATGCCAACACCGACACCATATTAAAAGACACTCTTGTCTTCTTTCCCAAGTTATTAGATCCAACCTTTCTAAAGCATATTGATTTCATCTATGTCACCGACTGTGGACCTCAAGCCTACACCCATGAACCCCCAACTAAAATTCAAAACGATCCACTTTTTCCCACCTCCTCCACTAAAAAACCTAAACATGCCATCTCTAAAAAATCCCAGTCCCCTTCTAAATAACTCTCCTCACAACCTCTTAAACCTACTTACACCTATTCCAAAACCTATCAGAGAAAATAAAAAAAACCCAAGTGATTCTGTTGCATTTGTATTATCATTTTTTTGACAGATCTCTCAAATGACATTCTATCTTTCATTTTATGCTCTCCTACAAAACTGTGATTTAATGTAATTTTAGTCTTTATGAGAGACATTTCTTTTTGTTTTGTATGTCTTTGTGAAATTCTTTTTGTGTTCTTCCCATGATAGCATTATCAATGACACATCTTTTCCATGTCTCTCATTTCTATTTCATTAACCACCTTTTTGATTGTAGTGAATGCAGTGAATATAGTGCACCCATTCAAGGGGAGCTACACTATATTAATAGAAATTCACAATATATCAAACATGCATTTAGCGCTTTAAACCACTTTATTAAGTACTCTAAATTGCATAGTTTTGAAAGGTATATTACTCAATGTTTTATCATCATCAAAAAGAGGTAGAATGTTCAGCATACTATCTTATCTAGTTTGATTTTGATGATGAACATTTTTAACCAACCATGTTTTAATGATGAACAAAGATATGAGTGAAATATTAAGGTACTAACAATTTTCTCTCAAGTGCTAAAGAAACATTTTCTAATTAAACCTTGAGAATAACCTTCATAATAAGTGAATAAGTTGTAAGTAACCTTTTAGAGGAAGAAACCAAGTAAATGCTCAAAGACAACCATATATAAAAATCAAAATATACTCAAAAGAATACTTAGTTGAAGAAAAATAAAGTTCTAGAATTATTTCAAGAACTTCAAAGTCACAGTTAAATAACTTTGAAGTCAGTAAAGTTGAAAAACCCTTTGAAGTTGATAAGGAACTTTAGAGTCAATAGGACAGGCTCTTCGAAGTTGATAAGGCACTTCGAAGATAGATTCCAAGGACTTTGGAATTAATAGAACAAGTCTTCAGAGAATATGACTCATTGGAGTCAAAAACTGTATAGCATTGGAGTTGCAGATTAAGCACTTTAAAGATAATAGAACTCTTTGAAGTCAACTCACATATGTCAAAGCACTGCATAACTTCGGAGCCACAGAATAAGCACTTCGGAGATAGTGAACCACTTCAAAGTCAATGCAGAATGAATCCAACATAAGTCACCATGTTTGCGCCACTTCAGAGGCACTAAAACTTAACTTCAGAGAATTCGAAGATGTGACGATACATCATTTGTGTGACAGGCCTCCAAAATTGGAGGATCCGATATTATAATATTAGAAACTCTGAAACCACATAAATTGGCTTAATGGTCATAAATTCAAATATTTCTTCGCATTTATGAGCCCCATCTACCATAACAAAGGTAGTCAGAAGCATCAATATAAAAAGAGTTAAGTGGGAAGAATAAACAATAAGTTTCTAAAAAGCAAAAAGAAAAGAGAGCATCTACTCATCCTTTAAAGTTTTTCTTCTAAAAGATCAACTTCACTGCGCCTCACTCTAATAAGAATTCAAAGCTACCTTTTCAACCACTCTTGGAGATTGACTTTTATTGCTTACTATTATATTCATTTTGTTACTATTACTTAACATCGTACAAACTAGTCTAATTAGAGGCATCAATATTTGTACAAAGTTATTTACTTTTTTATTTGAATATTGGAAGCAAGTAGGAAATTTGCTTATTGGATCACTTCTTTACCTTATTGTATATAGACAAAATATTCTCTTTAGTGCATGCTTATGTGCTAGATTTTAGTCCAATCCTAAAGTGTCTCATTTTAGTGTAGTGAAACAAATTTTTAAGTATTTGGTTGGCACACCAAATCTAGTACTCTATTATCGAAAGGAGCTGGTTTTGAACTAAATGGATATTTAGATGCTAACTTTGGAGGATACAAAATTGATAAAAGAAGTATTAGTGAAAGCTATCAATTCCTAGGGAATAGTCTAGTATCATGGTGTTGGTCCCGAAGATTAGACAATAACCTAAGAGGGGAGGGGTGAATTGGGTACTTTAAAAAAATTGGTCAACCCCTTTAGGATTAAACTCCCTCTATCAATCAATCTAATGACTTAATCAACCAATGCATAAGTAAATAAGACATAAATATTTTTCTAGTGGTTCGAGTAAATACTCTACTTTACTCTTCTAAGAACACTCTCCTCTTAGTGTCTTGGGTTCCATTATTCCCAATAGCAGAATTACAATAGTGTTCTCAACACTCTTCTAGATTCTAGCTCTAGGGGGCATAAACACAGTGCTCCCAGCACTCTTCTAAATTCTAACTCTAGGGGGCATAAATAAATAACTCTTGTCTACATTCAGATTGTCACAGTTCTGATTGAGTCTAGTCTCAACTACTAGCTAAAGGAATTTGCAATGAATGAATATTAGAAGTTGAAGCACAGGTATTTCTCAATAAGCACAGGTGAAGGTTTCTAAAAATTAAATGCAAAAGTAAATGATCTTCCCAAAAGGTGGTTGGAAGCCTTCAAAGAAAGTTGAGGAAGGTTTGAATGCAAGGCTATTGACTCTTAAAGGATTGCAGAAGGCTTGGCTTGGATCAATAAATGCTCTCTAGAGAATTCTCGTCTACTGAAATTCTTGCAGGACTGACTTTGGAGAAGATGATTTCCAGGTTATTAATAATCATTGGTTGGGGTGTTGTTGCAATGGTTGATTCTTTCATCAATATAAAAAGGGCATCATTAATGCTAAATGAAGACCAATGTTTTGGTTTGCTCATTTTTCGTCTTTACTTGTGACAAATAAATTATCTGTCTAGCTATCCATCAAATAAAGTCCCTTCATCTTCTGGTTTATCCATCATAAGTAACAGACGAATCATAGAGGTGTCATTTCATTACATCATCTATTGGGTTGTCTGTTATAAGTGATAGACAAATCTTACAAGCACAAATGAATCATCCTTTCCAGTACTTTATCTTGTGGATTGTCTATTGAACTATAGAAGCACACCTGACTTGTTTCTTCAATGATTTGTCTATTGAGTTATCTGTTGTAAGTAACAGACAGACTTGTTCGAGCATAGATGAATTTTCTTTAACACTTTGTCTATTATAAGTAACAAATGAACTATTCGAGCCTGGATAAATTTTCTTCCCCGCTTCATCTATTGTATTGTCTGTTGTGAGTAACAGACTAATCATTAAGGCATGAATAAATTTTCTTCACCACTTTGTCTATTGGATTATCTATTACAGATAGTAGATGAGTTTAGATATATAAACAAATGTATAGGGATATCAAAATTGAAATGTAGAGACTTAGCTTAGCACTTGGGTGAGGGAGTTAAGTGAATTATCATTATTGATTTATAAACCTATAGAATGATCAATGTATAATGAGTTAAGAGCACCATAAAAGAGAACAAGTGAAATCGATCCTCCAGAGCTTTTTTATCTTGAAATCTTCCATTTGAAAGCCTGTCCATTTCTACCTTTTAGTTAAATTCACATTAGCTATTGCGAATAGTAGAACATGAGACACTAAAAGAAAAGTTTTCTTGGAAGAGTGGAGTAGAGTGTTTACTCAAACCACTATAAAAATTATTGCGTCTTATTTATTTGAGCATTCATTGATTAAGTGATTGATTACTAGAGGAACATTTAATCCTAAAGGGGGTTGAGCAATAATTTTTTAAGTACCCAATTTACCCCTCCCCTCTTGGGTTTTAGCCTAATCTTTGGGAGCAACAATGATCTACCTCAATATCTTTTGGTTAAGGCAATGACCACTATATGTTATATAATCAATAGAATCTATACTAAGCCAATACTCAATAAAACTCTATTTAAACTGTATTATGGAAGAAAACCAAATATATCTCATTTTCATGCATTTGGATTAAATTCTACACTCTTAACAACAGAAAAGATAATCTTAGAAAATTTGATAGAAAATCAAATGAAGAGATATTTCTTGGATATTCCATTGGTAGCAAAGCATTTATAGTCTACAATAAGAGAATAAACACTATGGAGAAATCAATCTATGTTAAATTTGATGAAAGCACTAACCCCATAAAAAATGATTATTGATTTTGATGATGAGACAAGTGATTTAACTAATTCTATGGAGAGAATGAGGTTGCAAGAACAATATAAAGTAACTTCACAACCAAAGAAAGAAGTGCATGTTGCAGAGATTCAACATGATCATCAAGAAGAGCCATTCAAAGATAATAATTCTTTACCCAAAGACTGGAGGTTCATGCATGCTCATCCGATAAATCAAATAATTGGTAATGCATATGATAGAGTTAAAAGTAGATTAAATTATAGTTGATAAACCCAAATGTTGGGTATTTGATGATTAATTAATGAGAAAAAGTATGATTTTAATGCATGAGCAAATGCATGAGAAGTTTAGAAATTTTTTTGACATGATACATAATTTAAGATGGAAATTAATGTGTATATATTTTAATAATTACATGATATAATTTTAATTATGCAAGAAAATTATTACATTTTGAGGGTACAAATTATGTGGTAAAATTATTAGAAAGTAATGAAATTAAATAACGGGAAGATTAAGAAAAACTCAAAATTGAATGTCTATTTTAAGAAAATGTTAAATTTGGAAAATGGGCCATTTATGTTCAATTTGTTTTACATAGATAATGGATGAATTAGAATAAGTGTTAAACATAAAAGTTGTATATATTGAAATTATATTTCCAAATAATTAATAATTACTTAATTTTGATATCAGACAAAGAAATTATGATCAAGACAGCAAGACTGTTCTAAACTGCTAAAAAGTAACAGTCTGAATTATTAGGCCACTTTAATTAATTTTGTGACATATTTGTGGGATGATTTAGAAAATATTATTAACATGAAAGTTATAGGTTATGAAGTTATCTTTTCAATACATTAAAAATCATGTTATTTGTATATCATATGAAAAAGATATGCTCTAATTACTGAGGCTAAATCTAGTGAAAAATTAAGGACGAGATTAAATAAAGTTGTGCTTGCATAGTGTGGCATATCCTTGTGGAGCACCAAGTCTAAACCTAAATAAGCCTAAGCAAGATACATCCCCACCACATTTTCTCCCTTTCTTCTGGGAGAATGAGCAATCCATTTCTCCCATGCCTCATCTTCCATCAAATCCCAACGAAATTGCTTGGGAAAAATTCCTAAGCAAAGGAGAGATCATCTACACCCCATTTTTATCCTTTGGGATGTCATTACTCAATAAGAATTGCTGAAATGTGATAGGCCTTCTTGATTTGAGGGGAGAATTGAAGGAAGAGCTTGATTTCATCAAAAGAGTGAAAGTAAACTCATTTCCCAACTCAATTTTTGGTATATGCACAACTAGGCCATTTTGTTGATCATTTGGGGATAATTAGGGATGGGAACCTCGATAAAATTTTAGAAAAAATATGGAGAATGGATTTTTATAAAATTAGGAGTGTAAATAAAATGATTTGGGCATGATTAAAGGCCCATATTGCTGTCCACAAAAGTGGACAGCAAGAATGACGTGATGGAGGGTGGAGATGCATGATTTGGACATTGATTTGGGTGTCATGATCTGTTTAAATGAATTTGGTTATCAAAGAATAATAATTTTTGACTATTTGATGCTAATTTGTGATGATTTATAGCTTAATATTGATGGAAAAATTTCAGATTGAACAGATGCATGCTTTATGTTTGTTTAAATGTCAAAAAGAGAAGTTGCTATATAAAGCCTTAAAACACCAACTATTTGGACATGATTAAGGTTTAATAATATGTTTATAGGTGATTAATCATTAACTAATTCTTAATCTGATGCTAAAGAATAGTTTAATGAAGATGGAAAAATTGAATTTCAAGCATGTATGCTCAAGATGTTTGTTGAGATACAAGATGTATGTTGAAATGTAAGAATGGATTGTTTGCGGTATGAACTTAATTACATAATCTATTTGGGCATGAATCCTTATTATGTAGTGAGCAAATGGTGTTTTCACAATGCTAATTAGGTTAGAGATTAGTTAGACTGGATGGGAATTAAGCTTCAAGTCATGTCTATAACTTGTTTGTGGAAAAGTTTAAGTGAGGGTTATTTCAGAATGCAATGATGCA
>JAYJMB010000044.1:0-18630 GCA_036873735.1 Pouteria campechiana
ATTTCTTTGAATGATTACAATTTGGGCACTTGTAATCTGAAATTTTTGTATATGAGTTACATGATTTTAAACATGAATTATCTGCCCCATATAATCATAATTAATGTATTGATTTAGCATAAATTGAATTGCATTAAAAACAATGGAATTCGGATGAATAGTGCACTAACAGAATGCCGTACTAAGTACCCCTCTTGAGGTTGATTAAAACCCAATTTAGTGATATTATTTTGCAAAAATAAAAATATGAAGTTAAAATATACATATAAATGAATACTATCATATCAAATTTTATGGATAAATTCCACCGTTTGACCCCTCAAAAAAATATGCACATAAATACCCTGAAAATGAGATGCTAATAGCATCCCACCCTTTTGAAATTTTGCTTTATTTTTAATCTTCTCATTTTTAATTAATTTAATCTAAATTTTTTTCAAAATTTCTATTATTTTATTTGGAATTTCCATAAAAAGTTTGAGGGGCAAAAGTGATGTATAATTATGTCTAATATATTTTCTCTATAATTTTATATTTTAAATTTAAATTAATCAATTTTACATTATTTTGACCTGAAATTTGGATCAAAAATTTTTCATATTATTGAGAATATAAATAAATATTTTCATAATAATTTAATATTTATGAACTAGTAAATAAGAATTTTATTTTAGAAATTATGTATATGTATTCTACGCCCCCGAGAGTGCTTTAGTTTTGGCTCCTGATTGGTGCAGAGCCTAGTGTAACTCATATATGTATTTTATAATGGCCATGGGGCTAACTTGCGTCTGCCATGTGGCGAGGAGTGGCCCGGTTGGCTAGTGGGTGGTTGTGTGGGCAGCCAGCATGGCCGAGCGTTGTTATTGGCCTGGATGGCCTGATTGCTATGATTGGCCTAAGTAGCTTGTGTAGTCATGTTAATGAAGAACTGATACTCTTGTGAGGTGATGAGGGCAGGGTGCCACTGGATACAGCAATATGGCTGTGTGGGCTTGGCAGGCTTCTAGCCGGGAGTGCCAGGATGGACCCAATGCGCTGAAGAGTGAAAGGGTAGTATTCTGGTTTGTATCCCTCTCGGGGAGGAGTGTGTGGATGATGGTGGAGCAGTATACTGGTATAAGAGGTAATTGTGGATTGACAGATAAAAAAGGGCAGTATGACGTATCGATATTCAAGCCTGTATTGACCGGTTAACTATGTATACAATATTATTATGAGTATGTGTATGAAATAATTAATGAGATGTTAACATTAAATCTTAATGAACCTAGCCACTGACTGACTATGACATCCGACATATGGCATGGCATGTTTTGCCTGTTTGCATCATTGTTTACTACTCTATTTGCCACTGTTTATTACCTTATTTATAGTCATATTTTTCCACTTACTTGCTTACTGAGTTTTGCCCAGACTCACCATTTTATTAAAATTTTTAGCCGACAGGTCAGAGGACGAAGCCCAACAAGGTGTTGGGTCTCGTGATGGGGCTAGGCTGTGACACCAGTAGAGGCTTTACTCCTTTTTATGATGTATGAGGATGTATATTATTGGATAAATTTTGGATGTATATTAGACATATATCATTACTTAGTTTTATAGGATGTCATTTTATGGTATGGGTGTATATGATTTGACAGCTATGGTACAGCGTACCCTGATCTTGGTTTGTGGATGTTGTGGTAATGTGTGTTTTGGAGGCGGCAATTATATAATTTGTGTAGAAAATGGTAGGGCCTGGAGGTGGCCATATTATATTTGCATATTTGAGGGTATTTGTTATATAATTATTATGGTTTAGCATGTTGTATATAGGATAACGATGGTAAATCAGGGAAGACTTTGCCGGAATTTCCTCTGAATTTACCACTAGTAATGCTCCAGGGAGGAGGGGCATTACATTTGAATTCCATCTATCTGAATTGGCCTATCTTGCTTCTGGGTTGAGCACTCTCGGCCGGAGGAAAGAATTTCGATAGGAATTTCTCTACCATCTCATCCCATGTCATTATACTCCCCAATTGTAGACTCTGCAACCCGCTTCTTGCCTTGTCCCTTAGTGAGAATGGGAATAGCCTTAACCTAATAGGATTGTCTGGGACACCATTCATCTTCACTATGTCACTGATCTCTTGAAACATTGCCACATGAATGTTTGAGCCTTCACTTGGAGAACCCCCAAACTTGTTTTGTTGGACCATGTTTATTAATGCTAGCTTCAACTCAAAATTATTGGCGTTGATTGCTGGATAAGTGATGCCTGAATAATTCTAGTTAATCATAGGCCTGAAGTAGTCTTTGCTTTGTCTCTGTTGGTTTTGATTTAGCTGCTAGTTTTGTTCTAGTTATGCCATTGCACCAGATTCGGCTCACTTTGCTCTCCTAATTTCTCACAGTGTTCTTTCAATCTTTGGATCAAAAGGAGTCAACTCACAAGCTCTGGAATTTTGCACACATTGTTAAGAGACCAATATAAATTGAAGAAAATGTAAATAAAAGAAAACAAAATTTATAATATAGTGAAAAATAAGAATTACAATGAAAAATGGGAATCCAAATTAAGACAAGGATTATCCTATGACAATATTAATGAAAAATCAAAATAATTACAATCCCCGGTAATGGCACCAAAAACTTGATCGCTGTAAATTATACCGCAAGTGTACAACATCAAGTTTTGTATTATAGTGATGAGAGAGTGTCATCTCCACAGGGATTGCTGATTTTAATCAATCACTAGATATCTTAGAAATAATCCTAATTTTATCTGGACAATCAAGATGTAAGAAATTGAATAATAAATAGAATGGACAAGCTTTGATAAAAAGTAATCAAGGTATGAAAACTCTAGAGGATTGATTTCATTTATGCTTTGGTCATTGTCTGTTGATCATAGCATTGGTTTACAAATCAAGAATGAAAAAAAATACTCAACTCCCTTTCCCGAGTTTCTAGTCAAGTATCTTTCGATATCTCTATAAAAATTAGAATATTAGGAATTCATTAAGATCTATGATCCTCTATAATGATTTCATAAAACCTAGAAGCTCTTCCGAGTCATGTATGATTTTATGTTGTGATGCCTAGATCATATTCAGGATTACCTCTCTTGAGTCAAACCCTAAATACTAGATCATTCAATAAATGACTAGTAAATTGAAAGAATTAAACAAAAACATCACAAATAAACTAATAACAATGCCCATCATTGAATTTCATTGATCACACCATGACATTCACATAAAATACTTCTCCCCTCTAGAAGGAAGAATTTAGCTACTCATGATGTAAGATAAATCCATCAAATAAACATTCAAAATAATTTTATAATTTTTTGTTTTTTAATAATTTTGGGATGTGCCAAGAGAAATTTATGTACCCCCAAACTTATCTTCCTTTACGTCACTCATACCTTCTAATAACCATGTGCGCTCATAACTTCTAATATTCATGTGCATATATTGTATCTCTTAATGGGTCAATCATGGTTTTCAAGCTTAGAGGGTTTTGGGTGGTAAGTCTAAAATCCAAATATAAATGGCTATGTGAACAGGTGTGTAAGGAGTCTTAAGTAAACTAAACAATTATTCAAGTCAAGCACATAGACTATGTGAGCTTTCATTATTTTTCTTCTTAACCCATTGTTATATTATCTTTTGCATATTATTGGTTTCCTACAAAAACCTTGATCAATGTTCAAATTTTTTCATATAAACACAAACCAAAAATATAACCACAAGAAAACACTAAATAGGAATACTAAAACAAAACACATAGAAGTATAGCAAATCAAGACACAAACAAGATCCCCCCCCCCCCTCCCTCCTCAAAAAAAAAAAAAAAAGCTTAAAAACAAACATTATCCTTAATGTGTAATAAAAGCAATCACAATGAGGACTTCCCTGATAAATTTGCTTTTCAATCATTTGCATCGTCTTTCGACTCCTTAAAATTTATAAGCTAGGAGGTATGGTGGAAAAGTGGGCAGTGGAGGAAAGACCACGGAGCTGGCTTCTTGAGACATATTGCAATTTTGGAGCATGGCATCGAGTGCGTTGGTGTAGTCCACTATGAAGCCAAATTGTTGCCTGTGCTCGAATATCATCTAATTGACTCTCTTAGTCATGGATGATTGCCATCCTTTAGTAGATTTCTGCATCTCTTCTAATTGATTGTGCAGATCAGCCACAGTGGGTTCCAATGGATAAGGGGGTGTAGTTGGTCTCCGTTATGTAGAATTGGTGTAGCAAATGTACCAGCATCATCTCCTGCACCACCTTTTTTCTCAAAACAGGTAAGTACTGCATATGTGATCAGTGGCCAAGGATGTTAAAGCTCCTCGCAGGCACTTGTAGGAACCTCCACCTGTGGACAAAATTCGTAGATTAGTGAGGGATGTCCAAAACTGCTTGTGGTCCATCCTATAATGAATGAGATGATGGACCTCTTGATCACTCTCCCCACATCAATGGATAGCCTCGTTTGTATAACATAATTGAGGAGTGCCATCTCCCTTGTGGCATCCTAGAAATGACTAGTTGGCAATAGTTTTGCTGAAATGAAATAGTGCCATTCTTGACTTTCCACTTTGAGTTACCCTCATGGAAAGTGAAATACTTTGTCATTTTCCTTCTTCCACTGTGTTCCTAGTTTGGCATGGAGATTAATTATAGCATCATAGTTGGGACCCTACTCTAACCAAATGGAGTAATCAACAGCATCAATGTTTGGAAGACCATAAACTTGGTTGATGGTGTATTGGTCAAAAGGCATCATTTCCTAGTGTTTAAGTCTTTTCGGATCGGTTGAATGTTGTTCTTGCATATTAGCATAGAATTCCTTGATGACTAGCACCAAAGCAGCACCTGCCTATGCAGTAAACTTTTCCCAATCTTTGTTGGTGATAATCTCATCCATATCACCATAAGTCATCTCAAATCCTCTTAGGGATGCACTTTCTGCAAATGTTAGATTTCTTAAAGCAATCAGTCACTTTCTCATTCATAATTGTTGGATCAATGTGGGGGTCAGAACCCCAACTTCTCTTTCTCTTGGATAGTTTGATAGCTATGGACTTCTTTGGAGGCATGATGTTTGGATAACCACAACTGTATTATCAAGCAATTCAAAACAACCTCGCACAGTGGTGGCCAATAATGCACAAAACTGGTAAATAGAAACCCCCAAACTTATAAAATAGTAGCTTCTGTTTACTCTGGCAATTCCACAAACATGTAATATGCACTTTGAATCTTCATCAATTCCACCTGAAAATGGGTTCCTAACTAAAACAACATACACCATTAATCTTCACACAACTCCACTTAAAACAATTGGCATAAAGAATTTTCCCCAATGCCTGATCAATTGCCTCAATATAATACATTCACTCTAGTTCAAGCAATTTCTCAAAAACCTAATGTGCACTGTGAAAATCTTTCTCCCAATACACAGATTTTCTTCCACTTCAATAGAATCCAACCAAAAACACTTCAATCAAGAGAAGGTAGCATAAAGGGATGAAATGCACCTAATTTCAAGGAGTTCCTTCTCAAAGCTTGGATTCCGACCTTTGAAAATGGTCACGGAAGATGAATGGGAAGAAGACCTTGGTGTTTAGAAGATGTTGAGTGAGTGGAGAGATAGATTCATTGTTGTTGGATGAGGTTTCGAAAGAGGGGAGGGCATTTGGAATAGAGAAGGGAAGATTTGTTGCATTTGGAGGCAAAGGGTCATTTGAAATGGAAAGGACAAAGGGGAAAACAAAAGAACATATGATGGGAAGCATGAACAATTCGCTTGTTTAAGGAGGAAGTGGTGCCGTGGCTCCAAATTTTTTAGCCGCAGTACCCAAACTGCTACCCCCCTTTTTCACTTGATGGTTCTTTTGTTAAAATGAAATGCTCTAAACTTCAATAGGCTTCAATTAATGTCTCTTCTCCTGCAAAACATTAATAAACCAATCATATTATGAAACAAGTTGATTGACTAATGCAAAATGACAATTTAAAATTGATACCAAACTAATGCAGTCATAATGAATTAAATGCTTCAACTACAAAACATAATCAACAACTGCTTCTAAAAGGTTTAAAGAAACTGAAGTTCAACGACTTGGATTGCCTCCCAAGAAGCACTTTGTTTATAATCATCAGCCTGACTCTCGTCACACATCTTTATAGTGAATTTTGGCTTTTAGTGCTCCAGTTCATTAAATCTTGGCATTGGCCTATGGAATTCTTCTGGTGCACCCAATTGATAAGCTTACTTGAATACTTCAACATAGTCTATATGTTTTTCTTATAAATTTTTAATGATTCCATCCACCACCTCAATTCCAACGTAATCCTCATTCGCATTGAAGGTCATGTTCCTCTATAGCTACAAAAGAAGCAGAAATAATCACTAAACAGATTAAATCCTTACAAAAAAGCACATACCTTAGAGATTGAGGCAATTGCTTCATTTCCAATTTAGCATTTATTTCCTCTACTGATGATTCTCCTTCACGCGATTTCACCTTTCTACTTATTTTCTCCATCGATGATGTCTCCAAAACCATGACATGCTCCATAACTTCACTTGGACCTATCATGTCCTGACTAACCAAATTTGCACAACATTGTTCAAACAGATCTTGAACGCTCTCATCAGTCAAAATAGGGTTTACATACTGATTGAAAACCTTAATTCTTTTGCAAGTACTCTTCTCCACTGGACAATCAAAAGCACGGTAAATGTTAAACCTTACCTCATCATCATTAACCCTCTAGGTTAACTCACCATGCTAGACATTGATCAATGCTCTTCTAGTTGCTTAAAATGGCCTTCCAAAAATCAATGGTACTTCATGATCTTCCTCCATGTGCTATACAACAAAGTCAATCAAAAATATAAATTTGTCCACCTTGACCAACACATCTTCAATGACTCCCCAGGGATAAGTCAAAGACTTATCTGCCAACTATAATGTGATGGTAGTGGGCTTTACCTCTCTTAGTCCAAGTTTTTGAAAAATTGATAACAAAATTAAGTTAGTGGATGCACCTAAATCAAATTATCCCTTATGAAATAAGGAATTTCCAATGGTGCAAGGTATAGTGAAACTCCCTAGACTCTTCAATTTTTGAGGGAGCTTCATTTGTAGAATAAAACTGCATTCCTTTGTCAGCATTACTGTCTCGAATTCCTCAAACTTCCGCTTCTTGGACATGATTAGTTTTATAAACTTGGCATAGTTGGGAATCTACTATAGGGCCTTTGCAAAAGGAATATTTTGAATTTTCTTAAAGATTTCAAGAAACTTACTGAACTATTCATCTATCATCTTTTCCTAAAATCTTTGAGGGAAGGGGAGTTTGGGTTTCAGGATAGAAGGATTGTTAGGAAATAAAATCCTCCTTGGTCTATAGTATTCCCTTTCAGATTCTTCATGCTGGTTCTCTTCCTCTTTCTCTCCTTGTGCAGCATCTTGGCCTTTTGCCTCTTAGGAAGGTTGTGGCTTTCCTTGCATCCTTGGGGATTCTAGTTCTATTTCACTCCTTAAAGTCACAGCATTGCAATGCTCCCTTGGATTATTTTCCATGCTACTTGAAACATTCCCCCTATTTGAACTATTGGAAGAGCTTGCAATTTGCCCAATCTGCATTTCCAAAGACTTGATGGAAGCATTACTGTTTCCCATAGTTGTTTCATGCTATCATGTCTTGTTTCATTTCTGGAAAATCTAATTCAACTCTCATTCACGAAGGTGCTCATGAGGTCTTCGAGGGATGGCTTCTTCTCCTTTGGTTGAGATTGGTGTGGAGGTTGAAACCTAGGAGGATGGTTCATGGTGTTCCTTGCATTTCCATAAGGCAGATTCTCCTAATTTCTCCATCCTCGATAATATTGGTTCTGTATATTGTTCCCCCAAAGGTTGTTATAGCCGTTGTTGTTAACATATTGCACTTCTTTTTTGGTTTGATCTGTAGCCATATACGATTTAATTAGTAATGAAGAAGAGGACTCTTCTGCAATAGACACTCCCTTAGATGTCAATTTAGCTAAGGCTAATTGGTGCGTTAAAGAGGACATCTGTGCAATAAGGTCTGTGATCGGATCCACCTCATGACAACTTGCTACCTTCCTCACCATATTTCTTTCGTTTGTCCATTTGAATGTATTGGAAGCTATGTCTTCCAGCAATGAGTATGCATCAACTGCAATCTTAGCCATTAATGAGCCTCCTAATGTGGCATTGACTATTGTCCTTTTTGCCATTCAATCCATTAGAAAATAACTAGATTTAAAGCCAGTCAGGGATCCCATGCTGCGGACATTTTTTGAGCAAGTCCTTGAACCTCTCCCAACATACGTAGAGTGGTTCAAAGTCCATCTGTCTGAATTGGCCTATCTTATTTTTGAATTGAGCAATCTTGGCCTAAGGAAAGAATTTCGATAGGAATTTCTTTACCATCTCATCCCATGTCATTATACTCCCCGGTGGTAGACTCTGCAACCAACCTCTTGCCTTGTCTCTCAACGAGAATGGGAATAATCTTAATCCGATAGCATCATTTGGGACACCCTTAATCTTCAAATTGTCATTGATCTCTTGAAACATTGCCAAGTGAATATTTGGGTGTTACTTTGAGAACCCCAGAATGGGTTTTGCTGGACCATATTAATAAGTGTTGGCTTTAATTAAAAATTATTGGCTTTGATAACTGGACAAGTAATGACTGAATAATTTTCATTCACCATCGGTCGAAAGTAGTCTTTGATTGGTCTCTTCTGTGACCGCTAGTTTTATTTATTTTGTTCCACCATTGCACTAGATTTAGTGCACTTCGCTTTTCTAATCTCTCACAGTGTTCTCTCAATCTCTGGATCAAAAAGAGTGAGATCAAAATCTCTAGGATTTTGCATACATTATTAAGAGAGCTAAATAAATTGAATCAACCACAATAAAAGAAAAAGAAATAAGAAAATAGTTAAAGAAAAAAATCCAAATTAAATCTAGGATTATCCTATGATAATATTAGTGAAAAATAAAAAAATTACAATCCCCAGCAATGGTGCCAAAAACTTGTTCGCTAGAATACAACCACAAGTGTAGATCATTAAGTTTTGCATTACAGTGATGAGAGAGTGTCGTCTCCACAGGGATTACTAATTTTAATCAATCACTAGTTATTGTAGAAATAATTTTAATTTTATCTAGATAATCACAAAACAAGGAATTGAATAAGAAATGATAATGGCATGCTTTGATAAGAAGAACTCATGTTAAGAAAACTCTAGAGGATTGATTTCATTTACACTTCAATCATGGTGTTTACAACTCATTCTATGTTGATCATTGCATTGGTTTATAAATCAAGAATGTGAAAACACTCAACTCCCTCTCCCGAGTGCCAAGTCAAGTATCTATTCCCAAAATTCTTATTTCGATAGCCCTATAAAAATCCAAATATTAGGAATCCATTAAGATCTATGATTTTCTATAATGATTTCATAAAACATAGAAGCTCTCATGAGTTATCTATGATTTATATTATGATGCCTAGATCCTATTCAGGAATATCTCTCCTGAGTGTCAAACCCTAAATACTAGATCATTCAATAAATGGCCAGTAAATTAAAAGCATTAAACACAAAACATCACAAATAAACCAATAATAATGCCCAAATTTCATTAATCACACCACAAAATACACATAAAATCATCTTCCCTCTAGAAGGAGGAATTTAGAAACTCATGATGTAAGATAAATTGATCAAATAAATATTCAACAACATCATAGTTCAATTCCCAAAGTTAAATCCAAGATACAAGGAATGACAACAAGAGAAAACACAAGGAAACTAGTCATAATAATGTCTTCCCCTTTGATGCTTGTCTTTCGATCCTTGAAATTGAGCTCCTTCCTCTTGATATTCAAACCCTTCTTTTTCCTCTTCAAAAGCTTATAAAAACCCTAAAAAATGCCCAAGAAAAACCTTGCCAAAAATCCCATAATTTTGTTTTTTAGCACGCATCATAAGTTTAATTTATTGAAGTTTATATATAGCACACATCCAAATTTAAAAATTTATAATTTATATACATTCCAAAATGCTAAAAAGAGACATTTCATAATTATGGACTCCTAGCAATTACGAGTGATGGCCTATCTTGATCCTGAGCTCCAACCCTACGTTGGTCTCTCTCTTCAGGCTTGCCAACTAAAAACCAAAATTAAAACAAGGTGAGTCTGGGCAACTCAGTAAGTAGGTATACGATTAAATAGTAATTATCAACAAAATATTGAAGACAAGATCATATCACATACTTATACCATTTTATAACATGTTGTGCCTTACATCAATGCTATAATGCTTCAATAGTATGATGCATCAACTATCAATTAATTCCCAACATAGACTTGTAACTCATTCATACTCGGTTCATCTTTAGCGCCACTATCATCATATTACACTTATCCATTCTTATCAATATTTATACATTCACTATTATTTTTCTAATCAATCTTTGAGAGGTAGTCACTAAAAGAAAGATTACCCTTTTGCTTCATCCGTGTGTTCCAGTCCCTCCCTATATCCCCGGCTATGAAGCTTGCCAGGCCCACAATAGATTCTCACTGTCATCTATGGCACCCCGCTCTCTTTGCTCCACAGGGATCACAGGTTCTCCATCCTCACCTAATGAGGAAAGCAAGTGAGTCACATAAACTAGGCCATCCAAGCCTCAACATAACTAGGCATATCCATATCAGGCCAAAAGGCCCACCACGCCCACCAAGTATATCACATCCAGCCACACAGGCTACCATGCCAACTAGGCATATCATATCCGGCCATACAGGCCATCAAACTAACCAAGAATATCATATTTGGCTATACAGGCCACCACGTTAATCAAGCATATCATATCTAGCCATACAGGCTACCACGCCAATCAGGCATATCCATATCTGTAAACATGCCATCTCGGGATAACATACTTTCCAAGGACCAAAACTGTTAATACCATTCTAGCCTTTTCACACCCCATTTTCATCTCTATACATTTACCAAATAATGTCTCAAAGCTTTCAAGAAAACACTTCCTCAAAATTATAAATTTTAGTATTAAAAAAAATAAATTATGCAATGTATTGTTTGGGGGTCGCGGTTCCCACTCTTTGCCTATGCAACCTGGCCATTTCTCATTTAGGGGCCGTGGCTCCCACCTGCTACCCACTTTGCAAGTCTTGTTTTCCCCCTTTGGTATCTATACTTCTTTCCACCTTTAATTTAAAGATTTAAATTTCAATTTTAAGACTTAATTTTGCTTCTTAATCTACTTTCCATGATCATCATACATTTTCTACATGCATGCTCATCATACATTTTCCTGCATGTCATTTAAACATAGTATTCACATGCCTTTAAACAAACTATATTCCAAATCATAAAATGACAAGCTATTATATACCTGAGCTTACATTTAATTACATCAAAATCTTATATGCCTCATTTCCAAGCATGATTTCACATTTCAAACATGACAAAAAGTAATATAGTAAATTTTAACTGCATTCATAACTCAATGCCCTACTTGCAATTTCATAAAAACACAACTACAAAGACATGAAGAAAACATTGATAATTAAACCTGCTTACCTTTATGCCAAGAAGCCACACCCTCTCTAACCTTATATTCCGTGATTACAAGTCTAATACCATGATCTACAATTCCTATACATATCATATGTGTCCCATTAGCATTATTATGCCAATACAGTCTACAAATCCCTACTAGCTCATTTCATAACGTAAGTTCATAAACCAGCCCTTCTAGGGTTTACCCAATTACCTAACTTAATTCTTAGTTAAGGGCAATTAAGAATTCAATTGCAAGGATTAATCATACTTTACTATTCTCAACGTCATTTCATCAAACACTCGATATGCAACTTTCAGATTTCATATTTTTAACTACAAGCAACCTATGGTTTCTTTCCCAAATAACAAATAATCATATTTTAGCATAAATTCTATCCCAATTATCAATCACAACATTCAAATCATGGCTAAATTTGCATTTTGCCCAATTTCCAACCTCCCAATGCCCTAACTCTTCATAACTTCTCCCATAAATCATCATTCTAATAAACTACTTAGTAGGAATATTAATTATGCAAGAAGATCATGTACCAGTAAATTTCCTTCTACTACTTTTCAAGAAAATCCCATGTAGACGAAGTTTCCTCAATTCCTCTCTTTTTCCCCCACTCAAATCTGCAAAATTTGATGTTTTCCTTGCTTCGAATAGTTGTAGTATGCTTCACGAATAGTTGTAGTATGCTTCACCAGCAATTTCCCCACTTTAATTTGTAAAAAATCATTGTAGGAAGGAATTTCTCAAGAGGCTGGGAGGTGGGATGGGTTTGGGGTATACAAATTGGGGCTGGAATGGTCTAATGGAGCATTATAAGTTGCTCCATCTCCCATGCTTTGGTGGTGCATGGTAAATGGTGCACTTGTGTTCCTATTTACACCATTCCTTGCATCTTTTTTGGCATGATCCATATCAATTAATCAAAAAATACTTGGCATTAGTCATATTTCTCATAATTACCTCAAAATATGTTTATAATTTCTTCCAAAGTTCATTGTATGCTCTTATGCCAAACATTGCCAAACTAAAGAAACAAATTTACTCCTACCTTAAAGTTTTAAGGCATCACACTCCACCCCCCTTATACAAAGTTTTGACCTTGAAACTTAGATGAATAGATAAGGGTATTAAACTCGCATCATCTCTTCAAGTTCTCAAGTCGCCTTTTCTTTTGTATGATGACTCCATTGAACTTTTACAAGGTGAATCACTTTATTTCTTAGTTGTTTTTCCTTGCTATCTACTATACGAAGCAGTTGCTCTATATATTACAAGTTATCTACTACTTAGATTTCCTCTGGTGTCAGTATATGTGAAAGATCTTAGAATACATCATGGATCCCACTCAATGAGGGTGGCAATGCAATACGATAAGCTACCTTGACAATTCATTCTAGAATTTCATAAGGACCGATATATCTTAGGCTTAACTTCCCTTTTGTGCCAAATCGTACTACACCCTTGTGAGATCCCACATTGCCTAGGTGAGAGAGGAAGTCCTGGCTTATATGTGGGGGCTCGTGGTAATTGGTCGAGGCACCTTTTATGGGACAAAACCGTGCAGCTCAATGGGGAAGTTCCTTGTAAGGATGCCCTAGGGGCCAAAGTAGACAATACCTCAACTAGAGCTCAAGTTGTTACATCAAACCACTCTACAAATGTTGGGAGAAGTTCAAGGACTTAGAAGATGTCTGTAGCATAGGTTCCCAGACTAGATTTAGATCCAGTTATTTTATAATGGATTGAGTGGCCAAATAAGGACAATAGTCGATGCCACATTAGAATGCTCATTAATGGCTAAGACTATAGTTGATGCATACTCATTGTTGGAATACATGGCTTCTAATACATTCCAATGGCTGAATGAAAGAAATATGGTAAGGAAGGTCGCAAGTTGTTATGAGGTGGATCTGATCATAGCCCTTATTACACAGATGTCCTCTTTGACGCATCAATTAGCCTTAGCTAACTCAACATCAAAGGTAGTTTTTGTTGTAGAAGAGTCCTATTCTTCTTTACCAATCGAATTATATATGGCTGTAGATCAAACCAAAGAAGAAGTGAAATATGTTAGCAACAGGAGCTACAACAACTTTTGGGGTAACAATATACAAAACCAATATTATCAGGGATGGAGGAATCAGGAGAATCTGCCTTATGGAAATCCAAAGAACACCATGAGCCATCCTCCTAGGTTTTGACCTCCACACCAATCTCAACCAGTAGAGAAGAAGCCATCCCTCAAAGACCTTATGAGAACCTTCGTGAATGAGCATCGAAACAGATTTTCCAGAAATGAAGCAAGGCTTGATAGCATTGAAACAACTATGGGAAACATTAATTCTTCCATCAAGTCTTTGAAAATGTAGATTGGGCAGCTTGCTAGATCTTCCAACAATTCAAACAAGGGTAATTTTCCAAGCAACATGGAGAAAATCCCAAGGAAGCATTGCAATGTTGTGACTTTAAGGAGCAAAAGAGAACTAGAATCCCTAAGGTTGCAAGGAGAGATACAATCTTCCTCAAAGGCAAAAAGCCAGGATGCTGCACAAGGAGTGCAAGAGGAAGAGAAGATGCATGAGGAATTTGAGTCAGTGAAGTTGATAGAGGCATGTAGTGCTATTTTGCAAAAGACGCTCCATTAGAAATTGAAGGATCTAGGGAGTTTCACTATACCTTGTACTAGGGAGTTTCACTATACCCTTAGAGGCATGTAGTGCTATCCATTAACTTATTGCCTATGTCAATTTTTAAGAAACTTGGACTAGGAGAGGTGAAGCCCATAATCATCACACTATAGATGGCAGATAGGTCTTTGACCTATCCGTGGAGAGTTATTGAAGATGTTCCAATCAAGGTGGACATGTTCATTATTCCGATGGATTTGTAGTACTGGACATAGAGGAAGATCATGAAGTGCCATTGATCTTAAGAAGGTCGTTTCTAGCAACTGGAAGAGCATTGATCAATGTTCAATATGGTGAGTTAACCATGAGGGTTAATGATGATGAGGCAAGGTTTAACATTTATCGTGCTTTTGATTGTCCAATGTAGAAGAGTACTTGCAAAAGAATTGAGGTTTTGAATGAATGTATAACCCCTATTTTGACTAATGAGAGGGTTCAAGATCTATTGGAACAATGCCATGAAAATTCAATTAGTTAGGACATGATAGGTCCAAGTGAAGTTATGGAGCATGTCATGGTTTGGGAGACATCATCGAAGGAGAAAATAAGTAGAAAGGTGAAATCATGTGAAGTAGAATCATCAGTAGAGGAAATGAAAGTTTAATTGGAAATGAAGCAATTACCTCAATCTCTAAATTATTCACTTTTTGGTAAGGATTTAATATGTCCGGTGATTAATTCTGCTTCTTTTGTAGGTGTAGATGAAGATGAGCTACTTCAAATCCATTACCAAGAAATGAAGTACAAAACATTCAATGGAAATGAGGATTATGTTCAAGTCGAGGTGGTGTATGGAATCATTGAAAATTTCTTAGAAAAGCATATAGACAGTGTTGTAGTTAAGTATGCTTATCAATTGGGTGCAACAGAAAAATTTTACAAGCCAAAAACTAAATTTAAAGAATTAGAGCACCTCAAAGCAAAAATTAACTGGCAAGAGGATAGACTGTAATCGGACTGAGACTATAAACAAAGCGCTTCTTTAGAGGCAACCCAAGTCTTTGCAAACAACACCTCTCTTCAAAACACCTCTGAAAGCACCTTTTTCTAGCACTTGTGTCAACCAACCTAATAAAGCAAGCCCATAGCCATCTTGATTTGAATAGCTTTTATAGAGTGAGCAAATGGAACTTCACATACCAAATTTATTGAGCACTCCATGAAGAAGTTCTTTCTAGCTTCCGTATGAAATTTAGTGCTCGCCCATCCAGCTCGAGTATACAAAGCTAGCATTCAAGATCGGTTAAGGCTTGAATTCCATGGGTCCACATGAATTAGGACACCAGTTCAGTGGTTTTTTCCTCTTCCTCCCACATTTCCACCGTATCTCCTAGCTTCTACATCTAAGGAATGATTGAAGACATTGCCATTAGGGAAGTCTTCATTCTAATTGTTTTTATTATACATTGAGGATAATGTTTGTTTTTAAGTTTTGGGGGTCTTATTTGTATGTTTTGTTTTAGTATTTTTGTTTAGTGATACTTGTGATTTTGCTTGTGGTTATGTTTTTGTTTTGTGATTATATGAAAAAAAAATATTTTGAGCATTCATCAATGCCATTATAGGACACTAATGATATGCAGAAGATGTATAACAATTGCTAGGAAGAAAATGAGGGATGTCACTATAGTCTATGTACTTGGCTTGAATATTTGTTTAATTTACTTTAGATTCCTTACACATTTGATCACATAGCCAAATATTTTTGAATTCATTGAGTACTTCGAAACAATTTAGGAGACTAATTATGAAAATTCAGTTTGAACTCTAGAACTCATTTCAACAATCATTTGAGGCTGCAATTAAGTGACACTTCACTAAGAAGAGGATTTAGGCATTTCTTGATTAGTTTGAGCCTATCTAGCCAAACTAATACACCACTATTTCTAGTGTCCCTATCGAGCTTTATTGAAAGAATTATTTTCCTTTCAACTTATCATCCATACCCTATAAATCCAAAATACCATGTTAACCCATTAAGAGATACACTTTATGCACATGGTTATGAGAGAGGCATGAGTGATGAAAAGGAAAATAAGTTTGGGGGAGAAAAAAATGAAATGCAAAAAGAAAAATAAAAGATTTAATAAGAATTCCAACTTTAAATGGGGTGATCACATCTCAAATAACTTAAAAGAAAATAAGTTTGGGAGTGTGATAGTAATACATCCCACAAAAAGAAAATGAGAGTAAGAGAGTAAAACATCAAGTGTATATCTATTGTAGTCTCTCTTAACTTGTGAATTTTGGTTCCTTTACTTTGTTAGCTAAGCCTAAGGCCCTGTTAAAAACACATTAAGACCAATTAATTCTCAATGAAATGTTGAGTTAGAGTAGTGGACAATGATGAGCAAAATGAGCATGTGGGGTTTGAATTGAACATGCTTTACTTGGTTGCATAAATTCAATTTAGTATGAAGTGATTTGGACTGAAGCGACTATAAATTTTTGCACATGCTCCAAGAATCAAAGGTAGACAAGATGATATCAAGGTTGAAATTCTAGACATGCATGATATTTCGAAGTTTTCTTCTAAGCCATGTTAATTCTCTTGAGGTCTTTGAAAGATGAACCTGATCGATGTTGTGTTGTGTTTTTCTTGAAAGTTTGTTCTTTTGTTTTGCTTGAGGACTAGCAAATTGAGAAGTTTGGGTTTATTTGATAAGTGAATTTTATTCACTTATATTTAATATTGTTCAAGCTTATTAATTGAAATTATCACCAAAATGGATGAGTTACTACCTAAAAATGCATACCTAAGGTGCTCTACTAGTTGCTTCAATTCAAAGATAGATTTTACGTCCTCCACTGGTGAGTCTTCTTCCAATGCTTCCACCTTCCTGCTAATTTTCACCCTTGCTAGTGACTCCAATGCCATGACATGCTTGATAATTTCTTTTGGACCTGTCATTCCTTTACTCATTTGGTAATGCAATTCTCCAATGGGTCTTGAACACTTTCATTAGTAAATACAAAATTAACATGCTTGTTCAAAACCTCTATTTTATTGCATGTATCTTTCTCAAGAGGAAAGTTCATAACATGGTAAATGTTTAACTTTACCTCCTCATTGTTTATCCTCAAAGTGAGATCTCCTTTTGGGACATCGATCAATTCTCTTCCTTTTACTATAAATGGCCTTCCTAAGATCAATGGCACTTCATGATCTTCCTCCATGTCTGGCACTATGAAATCAACCAAAAAGATGAACTTGTCCACCTTAACCAGCACATCTTCAATGATTCCCCAAGGATAGGTCGAAGACCTACCTGCCAGCTACACTATGATTGTCGCGGGCTTTTTCTCTCCTCATCTAAGCTTTTGGAAAATGGATAAAGGCATCAAGTTAATGGATGCACTTAAATCAAATATGCCTTATGTAATGAGGAATTTCTAATAGTGCAAGGTATAGTGAAACTCCCTAGATCCTTCAATTTCTTAGGGAGCTTCCTTTGCAAAATAGCATTGCATTCCTTTGTCTACTTTACTATCTCAAATTCTTCCAAATTTTGCTTCTTAGACATGATGTCTTTCATAAATTTTCCATAGTTGGGCATTTGATCTAGGGCCTTTGCAAAAGAAAAAAATATTTATATGAATTTTCTTAAAGATTTTAAGAAACTTACTAAACTATTCATCTATCTTCTTTTTCTAAAATCCTTGAGAGAAAGGAAGTTTGGGTTTGAGGACAGGAGGATTGTCAGGAAATTAAATCCTCCCCGGTCTATAGTCTTCCCTTTCAGGGTCTCCTTGTTTCTTTGCTTCCTCTTCCTTTCTTTGTGCAGCATCCTAGCTTTCTGCCTCTGAGGAAGGTTGTAGTTCTCCTTGCATCCTTGGGGATTCTAACGTTAGGTTTATTGTATATGATTTTGATGACAACAAAACTTATTTTTGACTTGATCTATACTAATAATGATTTTAGTCTGGGAAGCCCAAAATGAAGACAAATATGCTTGGCATGAATAATCATTATTGAAACATTTTGAATGCAAGCATATCATGTAAATTATTTTTAAAGAATGAAGACTTTATTATGATCCATAATGCATTAACTTTATTTATTATACGTTAAATCATAGATATATCATGTGCTTCATGAAGCTATCACTTTAAGCTTTCATTGAAAAATGCAATATGTGATTGTTCGAGTCAAGAGAAATGAAATGAGGAAGAGATAAATGCAAATGGAACGACATGACCGAAATTGGTCGCCTTCGGAATGGACCAAAGGATTTTTCCATTATTATTGATTCATTCCTCAAATAATTACACTTGCCGTGTACATCAGAAAAA
>JAYJMB010000045.1:0-18629 GCA_036873735.1 Pouteria campechiana
CAACTTCTACAATAATTCCAACTTGGAGGCAATTGTTGACAATCTGCCTCTTCCATATCCTCAAATGGATGATCCTTTTATCTAAGAAAGGATAAGGCAGATAATGCCTGAACCTTGGAGTCAACCTCTTTCACCTTCTTCATCTACTTCAAAAGCCAAAAATCTCACCAAACCACCTCCTCCCACCAACAAAACCAAAAAACTACCTGCCATCCCAAAACCAAAATCAGCCCTAAAACCGAAATCAACCCCAAAACCAAAACCAAAACCAAAACCATCACCTTCTTCCTCACAGCCATCCACTTCCAAAACAAAGAGGAAAATAAGAATTCCACCTCTTAAGGAACACAAGAAGGCTCCTTATGGGAGAATCACACTATACCATGAGGAATATAGAGCTCAGTTGAATGCAAACACAAAAGCTCTCCTAAAAGGGCTTCCTCTAGTATTTCCTAAGCTGCTAGATCCAAAATATCTAGAAAGAATTGATATCATTTATGTTCATAGCTATGGACCCATTGTATACACGCATGAACCTCCTATAGTAGTTCCACAAGATCTAATTTTTATCCCTCCACCTCTACCAAAAAGGGCTAGAACATCTAAGCCCTCTCCCAAACCATATTCTTCTGCACCCCAACCATCTTCTTCTAAACCTAAACCACCACTTCCACCTTTGCAAGATGCCTTTTTAAAGACATATCATAGAAAACCCAAACAACCAAATTAGATCTGCTGTAATTTTTTTCTGATGTAATACTTTTTGTATTTTCTCTGATGTATTTACATTGTAACTTTTCAATAGTTCAATATATATATATACATATAGGCATTTCTTTCACATGATTGCGAATGACTGTTAATATCTGTTTCTACCTTTTTGATTATGACAAAAAGGAGGAGAAAATGCATGAAAAATGTATGATATAAAACTTATGTCATAAAATGTGATGCATTGAAAATTTTTGTTGATATTCATAAAATTTTTATATCAAAATATGCATCAATTCAGGGGGAGCTAATCTAAATTAGCCAACTGAAATTTTTCTGAAATATCTGCAAAATAAGTTGCATTAGATCTATAATTTTAAAGGTACATCACTCACTATTTTGTCATCATCAAAAAGGGCAAGAATGTTGAACATGTTATCTAGCTTGATTTTGATGGTGAGCATTCTTAACCAAGTATGTTTCGATGATGAGCAAAAGCACAAGTGAAACATTAAGTTACTAACATCTTATTTTCAAGAATGTTGCAAAAATTTTAAATAATTCAACTTGAGTATGAAGTAAATGCTCTTTTAAAATTAAGTATATAAACTTCACATATACTTAATTGAAGAAAATAGAATTTTTGAAGTGTTGAAGACATGCTTTGGAGTCAAAAGAAGCAACTTCGGAATCACTTTCATGTACTTCAGAAAAGATTGGATTGCTTTAGAAATGTACTAACAAACTTCAAAGTAAAATAGATATTGTATCGGAATTTACGCAGCATGGCTCGAAGAAAGTTACATAGAAGCTTCAGAATTTTCTTAATGGACTTGGAGATAACCTAATGAACTTCAGAAATGTCTCAACAAGCTTCAGACAAGTCAATGCAAATTCGGAGTGGTTGTAGTTCACTTCAAAAAGAATGTAGAGAAACTTTAGAGACAATTAGCAAGTTTTGGACAAGTCTGTGAGTAAAAATAGTAAGCTTCGAAAATGTTCAAGCACACTTCGGAATCCTCTTTGTAAGCTTCAAAAATCATCATAATGCACTTCAGAGAAAAGTGCAAAACAAGTTTCAGAATTCTCAATGCAAGTCTCGGACTTGTCACAAGCACACTTTGGAAAATATTAAAGCATACTTCGGAGTCCTTTTCAAAGCTTCGGAGCTCTTATAGTGTGCTTCAGAGATAATCAAGATTACTTCAGACAAGTCACAATGACTTTCAGAAATAATCAAGAGAGCTTTGAAATTATCAAGAATGCTTCAGAAAAAGCACAAAGAAGCTTTGGACAAGTTGCAGCATGCTTCATAGAGAGTTGAAAAGCTTCAGAGAAATTTTGGATGTTTCGGACAAGTTACAAGACACTTCAGAAATAATAAGACAAGCTTCGGACATAATTAGCTATGCTTTGGAGAACTTGAAGCCAAGTTTTGAAAAAGATTCAAACAATCTTTAGATATGTCAACCAAGCTTCGGAGATGTTAAGTCATGCTTCGGAGATGTTTGAACAGGCTTCAGATTACTTTTGCGAAGACATTATAAGTTCAGAAAATCTAAACTTTTATCTGCAAATGAATGTTGCAACTGAGTAGGATTAAAATTACTTCT
Source organism: Pouteria campechiana (assembly GCA_036873735.1). Classification (NCBI taxonomy): domain Eukaryota; kingdom Viridiplantae; phylum Streptophyta; class Magnoliopsida; order Ericales; family Sapotaceae; genus Pouteria; species Pouteria campechiana. Next base: position 2,325 of record JAYJMB010000045.1, read on the forward strand.
GGAAATCTGAAGAAAACAATTCAGATAATCCAAAATTAGTCAAGATGCCAACTATTCACTTGTCTCTTCGGAACACCGCACACAAAAAGTGAACATTTGGAAAAGTGTATGATAAAAGTAGTAGACTGATACCAGAATGCAGTAAATTTAGATGTCAGAGAAAATATAAGGTAAAGAAAAACATTTTTGAATGTTTGAATGTCTATCAAGATTAGCAATGGAAAAGTCTCTCCCAACCTATAAAAGAGAGATTCAGAAGCATAAGAAGAAAACTCGATTGAATATCATTCGAACTATGCTGATCACACAAAGAGTATTCGAAACCTCCATTCAAAGTTTAACTCCAATGAATACAACTCAATCAGAGCTCTCCAAGTTCAAATCTCTACTCAATCAAGGAGTTTGAATCTTTTACTCTTACTACTTATTCTTTTACTTAGAATTCTAAATCTTTGTTCAAGTCTGCCTAATTAAGAGGCATTTATCTATACACTTCTTTTGATGTTTAGCAACACCATAATAGTGCTTGGTGTTTATGTATTGAGATAAGCAAGTAGGAAACTTGTTGAAAGGGTGTAAGTTTGTTGGTGAGCTTTAGAAAACCAACAGGTTGTATAAGTCTCTGGTTAGCTTGGAAAACCAGTAAGTTAGTTGGTGAGCTTATTATAGAACCGACTTGTATTTGATCAGGTTGATCAAGGTATTAGTGGAACTTGAGCTCAGTAGAGAAGATTGACTCAGAGAAGCGAAGTAGGAACCCAAGAAGGGCCGAACTACTATAAAAATTCAGAGAAGTGGAGTAGGAACCCAAGAAGGGCCGAACTTCTATAAAATCTTGTGCTGTTTATTATGTAATCTATCTTATTTATTCTTGCAGCACCATAATCATCTGATTTGGATCAAAAGTTTAAAAAGCTTAATTCACCCCCCCCCCTCTTGAGCTACCATTGCATAAGGGACCAATAAAATTGGTATGTATTAGATGGAATCAAGATTGGGTAATTTCTACTAATTAAACTATAAGAAACTATAGAGAGAATAAGTGATTTGTGACCCAATTGGTATATCTTAGAAGGACTCAAGACTAGATGACCTCTACTATGTTTAGACCTAAAAGAGACTAAGACAAAAATAGGTAACTTGTGACCCAATTTGCCCCAGAAGGATTCAAGACTTGGTGATCTCTATTGTATTTAGATTTGAAAGAGATTAAGAAAAAATAGGTTACCTATATTTAGTTTAGCTTTCTCACATTGCCCATGAGAAGCTTAGGAAGAGTGGGCCAATTAGACTGAGTTTAGCTCAACTCTCCCAGTTACTCATGAGAAGCTTATGAAGAGTGAGACCAAGATGATTAGGTTTAGCTTGGCTCTCTCAATTATTCATGAGAAGCTTAGCAAGAGTGAGACCAATTTAATTGGGTTTGGCTCAACTCTCTTAGTTACCCATGAGAAGCTTAGGAAGAGTGGGTCAGGTTGATTGAGTTTGGTTCAACTCTTTCAATTGCCTAAGAGAAGCTTAAGAAGAGCCAGACTGGGTTGACTGAGTTTGGCTTGGCTCTCTCACTTACCCATGAGAAGCTTAGGAAAAGTTGGGCAGATTGATTGAGTTTTGGTGATTTGAAGTGGTGTTTGCTAAAGTTTGACTCAGTGAGTCATGACTTAGTGACTTGGTCCTAACTTAGGCTTTTGAATAGCTTGGCGAGTGGTGCTTACTAAGGTTTAACTTGTTGAGTCATAACACAGTGACTTGGTCCTAACTTAGGCTTTTTGAATGAGTGGATGGGTGTTGTTTTCTAATATTCCCTGGAAAATTAAAAGCGGGCGATCTTTGCCATTAACTTGTGAGAGATCATAGAGTCATGTTGAATGAATTAAGCCTAATTACACTTTGAGTTAATTAAGCCTAATCATGATTAATACTTTTAAAAGTAATTAGTATTAATAATAATTCCTAATTAGTTTAAGATGATGGATAAGAAACATGTCATCATTTTCTTGATTTGTGGAGCATTTTCAGGGTAGCTCTACCATTTGTAGGGTATAATCAGAGTTCAAGCGATTTAAGCATGTTTAAATTATTCAAACTGATAGCATCTTGTTATCCATTAATCATGTGGATCCACCATTACCACAATGTGGGTGGGACCCATGTTTGTACCATGGTGGGGCCATAGCAGAGTGCCCTTAGGAACTAGGAGAAATATCTAGTAAGATAAAAGCCTCCAGCGTCAGGGGAGGCACCCTGCCTCGTGAAAAATCCTCAAAGCCTTCAATCCAGGAAAATTGTATTTCTATTATAAGACTAAATTCAAGGATATTTATAGGCTTGGGGGGCTTGATTGTGCTACTTGGGGGTTGTTTGTAAAATTCCCAACTCCGATATTTGGGTGGATTTTATAATTTTTCCTATTCCTCTAGTTGAATGTAGTTTGCATATATCCTGACTGTGCTACCTGAAGCTCATTTGTACTTATGATTGTGCTACTTGGAGCTCAGTCTCACTTTAAATGCACTACTTGGAGCTCATTTACACTCTGACTGCGTTATTTGGAGCTCAGTCTCACTCTAAATGCACTACCTAGAGCTCATTTGCACTTTGACTGTGCTACTTGGAGCTCAATTACACTTTGACTATGCTACCTAGAGCTCATTTGCACTCTGACTATGCTACCTGGATCTCATTTGCACCCTAACAACAATACTTGGAGTTAAATTGCACTTTGATTACATTGCCCAGTTGCACTCTGACTACGCTACCTGGAGCTCAATTGCACTTTGACTACACTACTTGGAGCTTAGTTGCACTCTGAATGCACTACATGGAGCTTATTTGTACTCTGACTATGCTACTTGGAGCTCATTTGCACTCTAACTGTGCTACTTAGAGCTCAGTTGCACTCTAACTGCGCTACCTGGAGCTCAGTTTCACTTTGACTGTGCTACTTGGAGCTCAGTTGCACTCTGACTGTGCTACTTGGAGCTCAGTTCCACTCTGACTGAACTACTTGGATGTCATTTGCACTCCGATTGTGCTACTTGAAGCTTAGTTGCACTCTAACTGTGCTACCTAGAGCTCATTTGCACTCTAACTGTGCTACCTGGAGCTCTGTTGCACTCTGATTACACTACCTTGAGATTAGTTGCACTCTTACTGAGCTACCTGGAGCTTAGTTGCACTTTTACTGTGCTACCTAGAGCTCATTTGCACTCTGACTACACAACCCCTTTTATAATAGCTTGATTTCGCAATCCATTTAATAACAACTTGATTTTGGGAGTGAAGGAATCACATTGCTTTAAAATGTTGGTTACGTGGCTTGTTATCTGCAATGCTAGTTGCATGGTCAAATTAGTCTTTGCCTATGCGACTTGCTGAAATCCGATTTGCATGACTACCATGACATGTTGGCTATATCTTGTTTATTGCTAACCATTTTGCTAACTAAAGAGCATGACATGTTCTTTTATTTGCAATGATGTTGGATGGTAGCTCAACATTCCATACACGTCCACAACCTTGAGATGCACTTCTGATGGAAACAATCTTAATGTGTCACGGCATATGAAATTAAATCTAAATCCACCCTCATTGGCCTCTAAATTAACTTGGTTTGATTTTCTAGTATCCCAACAAATGCCCCCTAGTGGCCGTCCATCATGGGTAAGCATTTTGACAAAAATGAGCATGGTGTTGGCCACTATTCTTCATCCTAGAAAATCATAATGTGGTTCATCACCTCCATACATTTGGCTTGAATCAAATTTAATAGTAAGATACAATCTTGATCATCCATTTGAATTTTTGATGGATGGGATTGATTTTCATTTTAGGAAGCCTACCCAATACCCTTTTCCATGTTATCATTTTTGGTTCTTGCAAGGCTCCATGGATGTTCGCTGCTTTGTCTATAAAGCTACCTAACCAAAATGCCATTACAATCTCCATTTCTCAAGCTTACAAACATTTTCAGGATTCAGATTCCCCACCATTCTTGACAGTTCTCATTGAGAACTTTATTTGCTTTCTCTGCCACCATTGTTGGGACAAGAAGGATTTATCCTTTGTTAATTGGAAGGATTTATCCTCTGTTAATTGGTGGAAACTCTCTATTCATCAACATTTTCAATGAGGATTTCTATTGATTTTCATGGGAGCTTTTTCTTGGAGAAGTTTGGCCATAAGCTTCATCTTCTTCCTTCTTGCTTGATTTGCATACTTAATTCATTGCATTGTTCTGTACCTTTTTAGGTGTACCTCTTAAGAAGAGAAAGTTTACCAAGGTTGAAGGTAATACAGAAGCCAGATTAGCCCACTATTTGTCCAGATTGTATCCCAGTACCATTCCAAGGTACAATTCCACCTGTTTCGAGTGTCAAGAAGAGCATGAAGGCAATTGAAAGTAAGGAGGCTCCTGTATCACATAAGAGAAAGATTACTTTGAAGAGTGCAGTTGTAGAACAAAGAAAGAAAGCCAAAGTGCATCAAGAGGTGCCCAACTTTCCACTAGAGAGTACACCTTACCAACCATCATGCTTGGCGACTGACCCCATTGTGAGACATATCCTCCTATCTCATCATCTTCTAGACTTGTTGAGGCACCAATGCAACTAGTGGAAGATGTTGTTGTAGCTAAGGGCATCATTGATGCGGCTATACATGAGCAGATAACTAGCAGAGAAGGCACTAAAGCCACTACTCCTGAAGGGATACTCATGGAGTCCCATGTCGATTGGTCAAAAATGGCCCTTGCTACTGCTCACTTTGCCACCGATGCATTAGTAGAAGACCAAAGGGAATCATTATCTGATCTCTTAAATCTGTATGAAGTCATCCTTATGCTTATTGATATTCCTTCTCTACTTTCTCCACTATCTCCACATCTTTGCCATCTGATAAAACCTTTGGCTAGAGGGAGGTTACATTAGTAGTGGTCCCATTGGAGGGCAGAGTTGTTGCTACTGCCATTCTTGGAGATAGTATGCAGCAAGTGGGGAATATAACAGAAGAAAATACAGATGAAGCTGCTCTGAATATTGAGTGTCATTGTGTCATAGATGAAGCTTTCCCTTCTGATTGAGAAGCATCTTAGCAGATTGAGGTTGGTGATAACATCCGTAAGCAAGACAGAGATTTGCATGAAGTGTCAATGTCATACTTCAATGCTCTACCTAGTGAGGACTTGTTCCAAATTTTGTCATCCGCCTACATCAAGGCAACAAAGGAGCAAAGCAAGGCACTATAGGAAAGTTTAGAAGATGAAGTGCAATCCTTTTGCTTTGACTTTGCTAGATTGTTGTGAAAGGCATCTTCCTCTAATGCAATTGTAGCTTTGAGAGATTGCTTTCTATTTCATGCTGAAGGCATAACAAGGCTGGATGGTGACATCTCTTGCTTGTCAACCATTTTTGAGCAACTACAATCTTTTTATCAAGCATGGGCATAGGCTAAGTTAGATGCTATCCCAAGACCTTCTATTAAAAGGCAACATCACTAAGGAAGTTGAACATCAAGATATATGGGACAGGGCAATGAGAAGTCATTAGCCATGAGTATAGCATTGGTGCACCTTTCCTCCCTATAGGCAGACATGACCTCTTTAAGAGAAGAAGTGAGAATTAGCAGAGATCACTAGACAGCTCTTTGGAAGTAGTTCTTTGAATTGAGTCATCACCTATCCTTCCAAGAATCTCTTGTTGCCTATAAGGAGAAAGAGGGGATTGAAGGCTAATAGATTAGTCAACACTTGAAAGAGGAAGTAGTTGCTTCTCAGCAAGAAGTAGTAGTAGGTGAGGAGACTTTATCAGAATTGAAGTTATCCTTTCTTGTAAACCAAGAAGCTGCTCAAGCGATCAAGACAATAGGAGAGTAGTTTGACCATTTGACGGAGTCTATTTTAACTGCTTTAGCTCATTTGTAAACTCTTTCTATGTATGAGAATCCCATATATTAATGAATGTGCTAATTTAGCACTTTTTCTCATGACACTTAGTTTCTTGACATGTTTCTTTTTTGCAAACTTCATGCATAATGATAATTTGAGTTTTGCATGTAGATCAAATCACTTGAGAAACATTTGTAAGGATTAGGAAAGAGGGGGGGGGGATGATAATACTTTAGGAAACACCCACTGATGGGTAATTCTCTTATACCATTACTATTTGCAATTCGATATAAACCATTGGCATAAGCCTCTTGCATGATATAAGGGCCTTCTCACTTAGGATCAAACTTGCCAATTAATTTGCCACTAGCCATTTGTTTTGTCCGTAGTTTAAGGACTAAATCATTTAGTTAAAATACTTGATGCTTAACTAATTGGTTATATGCCTCAGCCATGCAGACTTGGTATAACTCGATCCTTGGCTTGAAATCGCTTTTCATCTAAAGTGTCAAGCTCCTCGAACCGCAATTTGGCTTGTTGATCTATTGTTAACCCTGAGTGCATTATAACTCTTAGCAATGACAGTTGCACTTCCAAGGGCAAGATTGCCTTTGCACCAAACATGAGACAATAGGGGGTTGCGATGAGTGGTGCAATAAGCCCAATGCGCCTTCAGCAATTTGAGATCCTAGTCCTGCTTGCTCTTATTTGTCATTCTTCTTATGATCCTTAGGACCTCCTTAATGAATGCTTCTACTTGGCCATTTCCTTGTGGATGATATGGTATAGAGAACATATGTTTGATTCCTTAATTTTCAAAAATTCTCTCAATTTCTTCATTCTTAAATGGAGTGCCATTATCTAATGTAATATGGTATGAATTACCATATTGATAAATGGTCTTGAATTTGATGAACTCAATTACTTCTTTAGCTCTAACTCTCTTATATGAGTCAGCTTCTAACCATTTGGAAAAGTAATCGGTTATTGCTAGGATGTAGGCATGTCCCTTAGAAGATGGAGGGTTGATTGGACTGATAATATTGAATCCCCACCATGGAAATGATCAAGAGATACTTGCAGGTACTAACTTTGATGGTGGTATGTGCTGGATATTCCCATGAAGTTGACATTGGAGACATGATTTGGCAAATTGCAGCAAGTCTGAGGCCATGGTAGTCCAGTAATAACCTAGGCGTTTAACTCATCTATATAATCTTTGGCCAGATGGATGTCCACTGCACTCCCTAGAATGAGCTTGTATTAGTGCATATTGAATCTCTACTCTGTTCAAACATCGGAGCCCGAGTCCATCATATGCTTGGTTTTAAAATATATTATTGTAATACACATTTTGAGTAGCTCTTTACCTTAAAGCTAACCTCTCCTATAAATTTTCTGCGAGGATTTTAAATTGCAAGTAATCGATGTACAGAGTTCACTAATCATCCACCATTAGTTCCATGCAGGATACACATTCCACTTTCTTGGTAGTCTCCTCATTATATGAGTTAGGAATATAACTTCATTGCTCAACTTTGATAATGATTTCATGGCCTCTAGCAACAGCTAGAGCAGTTGCCAGATTTGCTAGAGCATCAGCAATGATATTCTTAGTCCTTGGAATATGTCCAATGCTGACTTGAGAAAGTTGATCCAATACCCTTACGTGATATCATAATATTGGTGCAAACTAGGCTTGTGAACTTCATATTCAGTGGTTAATTATCAGACCACCAACTCCAAGTCACCAAAGATAACTAATTTTGCAATCCCAAAGTTGAGGGTGATTTGAAGTTTTAAGACCAGTGCCTCATACTTCACTTCATTGTTGGTGTAATTCCTTTCCAAGTAGAAGTAATATGGAAGGATGTCTTTCTAAAGTGAGATGAAGACAATTCCAATACCCACATCAATGATTTTAGTAGCATTATCAATGTGTATTTGCTAGTTAGTGTTAATGGCAATGAACACTTCTTTATCTAGCAAGTCTTCTTGCACAACGACTTCTTCATTGATTGGGTGCACTAGCAAGAAGTCAGCTAGAACTTGTCCTTTCACTGCTTTTCATGGGATAAAGATGATGTCAAATTCTGTTAATAATAATGACCACTTTGCCAACTATCCCAATAGCATGGGATGAGTGATCAAGAACTTGAGCGGATATACTTTAGAAATTAACTGGATCTCATGAGCAAGGAAATAATGCCTTAACTTTTGGGCTGCAAACACCAAGGCAAGGCATATATTTTTGATTGGAGAATAATTACATTCCACATCGATCAACCAACGGCTAAGGTAATATAATGCTTGCTCCTTATCGTCTTGATTTTCTTGCGCGAGCAATGCCTCTAGTGATTGCTCAGTCATGGAGATGTACAAAATAAGGGCTTTACCATTAGTTGGTGCAACCACAATCAGTAGGTTGTAAGGCAATTCTTTGATGGTATCAAAGGCTCACTAGTAAGTTTCATCCCAAACAAAGGACACATCTTTCTTCAATAGACGGTGAAATGACTAACATCTTCTCTCTAAATTGGTAATAAATCTTCCGATATAAGATAGCTTACCTTGCAAGCTTCTTAGGTCATGTATGTTCCTTAGGGGAGGCATATTTCTAATCGTCTTTACTTTTTATTGGTTCACCTCAATTCCTCGATGATGGACAATGAATCCCAGGAACTTCCCTAACCCAACTCCAAATGCACATTTGAGTGGGTTCATACGTAGCTTGTTTTTCCTGAGCCATCAAAGACGGTGCGTAGATCCTCGCGATGTTGATCATAACCATTGGATCTTACCAACCAATCATCTACATAGCATTCAACATGTTTATAAAGCATGTCATGAAAATAATTTACATAGCTCTTTGATAATTAGCTCATGCATTCTTTAATCCAAATGATATAACTTTAAAGCAAAAGATACCCATTGGAGTGCAAAATGTAGTGGATGCCTTGTCTGCTAGCTCCATCTTGATTTGGTTGTAATCGAAGTGACCATTCATTAATGAGAATGTGTCATAGAGCGATATTCTATGATAAGGAATTCTGTATGTGGTAGCATGAACTCATCTTTTGGATATGCTTCATTGAGATTGCGAAAATTAACACAAACTTAGATTTGCCCCTTCTTTTCTTTACTAGGACAACACTGGAGATCCATCTCAGAAACTTGAATTCTTAGATGAAGTTGGTGATAATCTCATGTTTTACCATATTTTAATACCTAGATTCACATATGTTTTGGATCCTCTTTTAACATAAATTTAGTGGTTTATAAGCATATTCTAGTAAATCTGCACTTAATTTAGTTATTACTTGATAAGTGAATTTTATATTGATTTATTATATCTATTTATAGATAATTAAGTGCAACAAATGGAAGAAAATATAAAATACATGAAGATGGAGAAAGGAGCTAAGTAATGGAGTTTGGATAATGAACAAGTGACTGAAAAATGAAGATTACAAGTTGAAGAAGCTGAATGTGAAAAAAGCACCACTTTTACACCATTTTTGGTACCAATTGAGATGGATTCAGCTCAAGTATTCAACATATAAGTTTTATTTCTTGAAGTTATCTATCCAAAAATCAAGAATCATAGGATTTGGATTCGAAAAATGGAAGTTATGGCCAAAACACTACAAGAATCTCAGACTTCAATTTTGCTGATAGAAATTTTGGATGTGCAGAAAATGACATCACTTGTGGTCCAATGTTGGTGTATTTTTAGGATGATTAGGGAAACATGTTCAACACAACAGTTGTAGATCTCAAAGTTATCCTACCAATTTATCAAGAATTCTGTAATTCTAATATCTTATAAGGAAGTTATGGTCAAAACGGTCAACATATCTCTAGTGGATAACAAATTTTGGGGCTGCGACACTAGAGTTCGTTCAAGACAAAATGGCATCTAGCAAATTTTGGGGTCGTGGCACCGGCACCATCCAGATTTTTTGCATGATTTTATACTTGTTTTGTTTCCCACCTTTTAAGGTAAAGAGAGTAGTTTTTAGGAATCTTTCCACTTTCATTTTAGGGATCTTTTCTGAGGGTTCTGAGGGGCAAAGCTTTGAAGTTTCTTGTAGAGAAGAATAGAGATTGTAAGTAAGCAAGAGGAAGAAGAGATGATGTTCTTTATTGTGATAATCCTGTCTAAGGGAGTTGTTTTGATTTATATTACGAAATAAATTTCTCTTTCTAGAGTGAAGATGTAACCCTTTTTGATACTCTTTGTTATGTGGATTGTTGGTTATAAATGACTATATGATCTTGTTTCATTATGTTGTTTGTAATGATTTGATTTATTTTATTACTTGATCACCAATATTATAAGTTAGATTGATTATCTAACCATCGTTAAGGTAGACACCATATGCTAAATCATGAGCTCCCTTGAATGAAAATGATAGATGGCTAAGGTATACTATATGCTAAACCATCTTATTTTGGTTTCTTATGTTCTTGAGCTTAATGAGTTTTCACCTTAATTATGCTACACATTATAGGTAATTGGAACAAGTAAAAATACTTGATTTGTACCTGCACACCTAACGGTAATGATCATGCATTTTAAAGAGTGAACCCAAGTGAAGCATTGAATCCAACATTCCACTAGCAAAAGGGGTATCCTTTAGTGGTGAAATCAGATCCCTAGACCCTTGCATCTTGTTAATCTCCTTGCATTATTATTAGTCATTGATTTTTACTATTCCATCAAGTTTCTACAATTCTATCAATCATTACACCTTATTCATTTAGTTATAAATATATTCTTTTTAAAGATAGTGTAGTTCAATAACTAAAACTAATTAAATTGATTTGGTTATTCTCTTAGGGATTGACCCTTGCATTGCACACTACACTGCTATATGTTCATACTCTTACAAGGAATTATAATTTGAACCATCAAGTTTTTGGTATTGTAGCTGGGGAATGATTTCAAATTGATTTGATTAATTTAGTTAATATTTTCCTTTTCCTTATTGTAGGTTTATTGTATTTAGGATTTTTAATTGTTTCTTTCTTTCTTTTTGCTAAGCTATGATTGGATGGAAGAAGAATAGATAGGAGAACACAAGAAAAATAGGGTGGCTCAACAAGCATAGCAACTGATGAAAAATTTTGCATGCCCTACTATAGGAAGATCACCTTCATGCATTCTTTTGAATGATAATGTCACAAACTATGAATTAAATTACATACACTTTGACATGCTTCTTCCTTTTCATGGTTTTGCTGTAGAAGATCCTTTAAAGTTCATGCGTGATTTTTATGCAACTAGACAAACTTTTACCTTGTAGGGTCTAATTAAGGATTACCTATGAATGAGATATTTTTCAAACACCTTGAAAGATGCGGCAAAAACCTAGTTTATGACATTGGCTTGTGGTTTACTTACCACTTGGGATGTAGTTTACAACAAGTTCATTAGAAAATTCTATTCTCATGCTAAAACTATAGGACTAAGAGGAAAGATAACAACTTTTGCTCAAATGGAAGGTGAAGCATTCCATGAAGCATGGGAAAGATTTAAAGCACTATTGACTGAATGTCCTCACCATCATTTTTCTTTAGAGTTACTAATTCAATTTTTCTATGATGAATTGATATAACCATGCCAAGCCTTGGTTGATAATGTTGCAAGACGATCCATGAGAGAAAAGAACCCGGAGGAGACATATGAACTATATGAGATGCTTGGAATAACTCACAATAGATGAGTGTTATAGGTAAGTCCAGAGGAATGTATGAATTGAATTCTAATACTGAGCTTTCTATGCAGATTTCAGAGCTTGCTGATCAAAGGAATATGATGTGTTCCATGGTGATAAACCAAAAACAACCAATTCCCTCTAAGGTATGTTTTATTTGTGGTATTTCTAGTCATTCATACAATACTTGTCCTTCGAGGCAGAGTTTTGTAGAATTTTTAGGACAAGCCAATGTGATAAATTTCTATAACTAACCACCCCTTGATGATCCATATCCTGGTTAGAGAAGTCATCTCAATTTTTCATGGAACAATGATCCGAATCAGATTCAATCTGGAATGTGTTTTCAATCAAAGAAACCTACTCTTGAAGAAACATTGCAAAGTTTTATCTAGGCAACCCAAACTCAGTTGTAGAATGATGAACAAGGTTTCAAATTGTTGAAGTAAGTTTCTAGAATGTATAGGCATCCATGAAAATGATAGAGACTCAGTTGGGGCAAATTGCAAAGGCTGTGCAAAGTTACACATTTAGAAAGCTATCAAGTCAGCTTGAGCAAGTGAAAGAAATCACAACATTAGGAGGTAGTAAGGTAATACATGATAAAGTTGGTAATGTGATTAACGATTTCAATATCATTACAGTTGATGAGGAGGAGGTGAATGCAAGGAGAGCTATGTTTTCAATTCTTAACCCTCCACTTAACTACAAGCCACTACCACCTTATGATCCACCTATTCCATTTCCTAGGCATTTGGAGCTAAACAAAGTTGTTAAAAAACTTTACAATGGCAATGAGCAAATTCTAGCTATAGATGTTTTCCCACAAGAAAAGGTGGTATAAAGGAGGATATGCTCATGCAATTCCAAGATCATACTACAAAGTTTGATATTTTCAAGGAGATGGAGTTTTCCAATGAGAATAAGAATGGCCTCAAGATGAATGGAGTGGATGGAATGATGGAGGAGTTTTCAAGAGAGCCCATAAACATAATTAAAGGAGATGAATTAGAAGATACTTCATCATTCAACAATGTTTTAGGAGCACTGATATTTTCCAAGCCACTACCAAGTTTCAAAGAATCGGAACACAAAAAAGCAAAATCTCAATTTAAAGATAGAAAGGCATAGTCAGGCTGAGACATTAAACAAAGTGCTTATTAGGAGGCAACAAGATTTTTCTTAACATACTTTATTTTCTTATCATTTAGCTTAGTTGTTTATTTATTTTCTTTACTATTAAGATAGATCATTTTTAATTTTTAATTCTATTTTTTTGTAGAAGGAGAAACTCTATCTTCAAAAAGGAAAAGCAATTGTATTTCTAGAGGGGAATGTTCATGTTACAGTTTTAAGAGGAACACAATTAGCTTTTCGATGATACCAAGCTAGCTCCAAAAGAAGAGGATGAGAATGCACTTCATTCATGGAAGCTCTCGATCTTAAACTTCTTTCATTATTTTATATTGAGGACAATGTTGAGTTTAACTTGGGGGGTGTTTTGGGACTTGTATTCATGTGCATTCAATTTTGGGCAATTTGTTTTCCTGAATTTAGGTATAATTTTTGATGAGCTGCACATTTTGAAAACTTAGCTAAATAATGTTTTAACATGCTGAAGCTAAATAGGTTTGATTCTCTCTTAATGATCAATAACATATGCTTAGTTTTTTATTACCATTGTACATGATTTAGGAATGATAGATGCTACCTTATAATTCATTAATTCTTGTGATAAATATTTCTTTTTCATGACTAAAGAAAATTTTTTGAGCACCTTATGTTATGATCATATAAAGTGTATGGTAATGAGTTCATAATGTTGTGAATTCATGACTTATTTTGGTTGACATAAGCATGTTAGAAATTGTTCGATTATCTCTCAAGGTGAAATCCTGGATTAAATGTTTACTTGGAAGTGATTTAGGCATTCTTTAATTAGTTTAAGCCTTACAAGCTAACCTAGTACATTCATATTACTAGTGTCCCCATTGAGCCTTAAGAGAGAATGACATATGCAAAGCATGTGAAAAATAACCATTCAACGTTTGATTCTTTAACCTCATCATCAAAGCCTTTTTAGCTTGAAAAACCATGTTTGACCTATTAAGAGACACATTCTATGATCATGGTTGTTTGAGAGGTATGAGTGAAGCAAAATAAGATAAGTTTGGGGGAATTGAAAAGAAAAATTCCAAAAGGAAAAGAAAAGGGACAAAAAGAAAAGAATTAGTAAGGATTCCTCTTTCAATTGAGGGGATCACATCCCAATGAATTAAAAGAAAATAAGTTTGGAGGTGTGGTAGTAATACAACCCACAAAAAAACTAGAGAAGAGTAAGTGAAAAGTAAAGAGAGCGAATATTCATGTACAAATTCATTTATGATGTCTACTTTGGGAATTCCTTTTCTTTGTTAGCCAAAGCCGAGGCCCCATTATAAGCTTAACAAATACCTATTGATCCAAGTAGATATTGATATTACATTTGTTGAGAGGGATCATGAAAAGCAAGCTTATAGAGTGTTTTGTGAAGATAATTAGAATCACTGGTTTACATATTATTAATTAAAAAGCATGCATGTAACATGAGAGTGGCAAAGCACACACATTCTCACTTTATGAAGGGATTGATGAAGTATGAGTTTCATAAGATTACATGGCAAGTATTATAAATGAATTTTGATTTATGTGTACATGTGTAATTTTTCTAGCATGTTACCGATTGTTTAAGAGAGATTTTCTTAACCGATTCATGAATTCAGATTACTATTTTGATTAACGATAATCAAAAGTCAAGTTAAAGGTCTTTGATAAGCTCATGTTTTACCATGTTTTAATACCTAAATTCACATATGTTTTGGATCCTCTTTGATATAAATTTAGTGGTTTATAAGTATATTCTAGTAAATCTATACTTAATTTAGTTTTTACTTGATAAATGAATTCTTTGTTGATTTATTATATCTATTTGTAGATAATTAAGTGCAAGAAATGAAAGAAAATATGGAATACATCAAGGTGCAAAAAGGAGCAAAGCAATGAAGTTTGGATAATGAATAAGTGATTGAAAAATGAAGATTACAAGTTGAAGAAGCTGAATGTGAAAAAAACATTACTTTGACACCATTTCTGGCACCAATTGAGATGGATTTAGCTCAAGTGTTCAACATATAAGTTTTATCCCTTGAAGTTGTATAACCAAAAAATCAAGAATAATAGGATTTAGATTTGAAAAATGAAATTTATGGCTAAAACACTACAACTATCTCGGACTTCAATTCTGCTGATAGAAATTTTGGATATGCAGAAAATGACATCAATTGTGATCCAATTTTGGCATATTTGTAGGATGATTTGGAAAACATATTCAACATAAAAGTTTTAGATCTTAAAGTTTTATTTCTAATTCATCAAGAATTATGTAATTATGAGATTGTATAAGTTATGGTCAAAACAGTCAACATATCTCTGGTAGATAGCAAATTTCGAGGCCACAACACCAAAGTTCATTCAAGACAAACTGGCATCTAGTAAATTTTGGGGCTATGACATTGGCACCGTCTGAATTTTCTACACAATTTTGTGCTTGTTTTTTCCCTACTTTTTAAGGCAAAGAGAGGGATTTTTAGGGATCTTTTCACTTTCATTTTAAGGTTCGTTTCTAAGGGTTTTGAGGGGCAGAACTTTGAAGTTTCTTGTGGAGAAGAAGGGAGAATGTAAGTAAGCAAGAGGAAAAAGAGAGGATGTTCTTTATTGTGATGATCCTATCTAAGGGAGTTGTTTTGATTTAAATTATGAACTAAATACCTCTTTCTATGGTGAAGATTTAACCCTTTTTTATAATCTTTATTATGTGGATTGTTAGTTACAAATGGCTATATGATCTTGTTTCATTCATTAAATTGTTTGCAATGTTTCGGTTCATTTTATTACTTGATCACCAATATTATGAGTTAGATTGATTATCCAAGCATGGTTAAGGTAGACACCATATGCTAAACCATCTTATTTTGGTTTATTATATTCTTAAGCTTAATGAGTTTTCACCTTAATTATGCTACACACCATAGGTAATTGGAATGAGTGAAAATGCTTGATTTGAACCCACACACCTAACGGTAATGATCATACTTTTGAAAGAACGAACTCAAGTGAAGCATTGAATCCAATATTCCACTAGCAAAAGGGGTATCATTTACTAGTGAAATCGGAGCCCTAGACCCTTGCATCTTGTTAATTTTCCTACATTATTATTAGTCATTGATTTTTACCATTCTATTAAGTTTCTACAAAACTATAAATCATTACACCTTATTCATTTAGTTATAAATACATTCTTTTTAATGATAGTGTAGTTTAGTAACTAAAACTAGTTAAGTTGATTTGGTCATTCTCTATGGGATTGACTCTTGCATTGCACACTATATTGTTATATGTTCGTACACTTACAAGGAATTATAATTTGAACTATTAGTTGGCTTCCAACAACTTGTTGATCTCATTAATGATTTGTTGCTCTAAGTTAGGTCTGAACTTCCTTGGTGCTTGCTTTACTAGCCGCATGCTTAGAGAGATATGTAAAGAATGCATCGTAATATCTAAATCTAACCTAGGCATTTCAGAGTATGTCCATGCAAATACATCTTTGGATTCCTTGAGAAGATCCATTATCAATTAGTATTCATATTCTATCAAGGATTT
>JAYJMB010000046.1:0-18628 GCA_036873735.1 Pouteria campechiana
C
Organism: Pouteria campechiana; assembly: GCA_036873735.1. Taxonomy (NCBI): domain Eukaryota; kingdom Viridiplantae; phylum Streptophyta; class Magnoliopsida; order Ericales; family Sapotaceae; genus Pouteria; species Pouteria campechiana. The sequence goes on from JAYJMB010000046.1 coordinate 2, forward strand.
ATAACACAATTGCATAAGAATAACAAATATCTAAGTATAAAAATGTATCTTATGAGTGAATGAAATCCACTCATCACTTAACCTTATGCAAATCTTTCCACCATGGCCGAGAGCTTAAACCATCTTCTATCTTTTATGAGCTTTAATCTGCAAATCCTTATGGCCATTGATTTTACATTTTGGAAAGATCATAATATGTTATTAGATATGTAAAAGATCTCATCCTCCCTTGTCCTTAAATGTGTAAAAGCTTTCTATTTGATCTAAAAATCAATGAATTTGTGGTGATTTGTGGTGAGCTTAAGAAAACCATATTGTATGAGTTATTGGTGAGCTCTGGAAAACCATCAAGTTTGCTGGTAATCTTAGAAACTAGTGAGTTTTCTAGTAAGCTCGTGAAAACTAGAAGAGTGTTGGGAGCACTAATTTATGCCTCCTGGAGCTAAAATCCAAAACAGTGTTGGGATCATTATGTTTATGCCCCTGGGAGCTAGAATCCAGAAGAGTGTTGGGAACACTTCTTTATACCCCCTAGAGCTAGAATCTAGAAGAGTGCTAGGAGCATTACTGTATTTCTATTATACAGGATATAATGGAACCCAAGGTACAATGAGTGTGTCCTTTTGGAAAAGTGGATGTAGGGATGGGATTCCCAAACCACTATAAATCATGTTGTGTTTATTTATTAGCTTTATCCTTTATGCACATTATGGTTTTATTATTTATTTTACAATGCACTACACACAAGCACGAAAAGAGGAAAATGATTCAATAGAGGTTAAGAAATGAATTTTCATAAACCCAATTCACTCCTCCTCTCTTGGGTTAAGCCATACTATGGGACTCAACAATAACCTCTATCACACCTTTGACCGATGCTTAATAAATTATGCTTAGGGCCATCACTATACAAAACATTGTTAATGCAAGCACTAGACAAACCATAAATTTTACCTTTCCTCTTGATGAAGCCTTTGTCATTGTTCCCTAACACCACTATGCCTACATTGAATGACTTTAATTCTTTAGATAATCTTTATTGCCTACCATGTGTCTTGAACACTCACTATTCAAGAACCATATGTTCCTTGTAGTAGCTTACCTCAATTTGAATGTTGTTTTTCAACTTTTCTATTTGATTCTCAACTATAGTGTGAATTGAGATATCACTCTTCAATTGTGCCATGCATCATATGTTGCAACATTACTATTTTCATTTTTCATGCTCCTCTCTCTCACTAGAGCTCATACTTGATGAGTGATCCTCATTAGGTGCATTCTATGTGCTTGGTTCTTAGATGGTTTTTTAAAGCTCCATGGTTTCTTTCCTTTTTCCTTCTTATAATTTTTCTCTTTAAAGTCCACTTCATTTTGATTTGGACATTCAACTTGCATATGTCCTATTCCTCCACATTTTTAGCATTGCAAGAATTCTCTCTTTCTTTCTCTTTTCTTATTTTAATCAGTTTTAAATTGTTTTCTTGAGATGTTGCTTATGTTGCTCCTTACAAATCTTTTGAATTTCCTAGTAAGCAATGCCACTTCATCATCGGTTTGTGAAGTCTATTTGTTATCGCGTTCCTTTGTTGCTTTCAAGGCCATAGTCCTCTTTTTCTTGGTGGGTTCTTCTCCCTTTCTATTAAGTAGCTTATATGACATAAGTGAGATAATCAAGTCATCAATCTTGAGCTCATTTAGATTGTTTGCTTCTTCAATGGCTGTGATTTTCTAATTCCATGATTCAGGTAATGCTCAAAGAATCTTCATTATTAGTTCAAAGTTAGAGATTTTTTTCCAAGCTTTTAAGAGCATTAGTAATTTTTGAAGATCTAACATACATCTTAGATATATTCTCACCTTTTTTAATCCTAAAATTTTATAATTCTCCAATGAGAATATTCTACCTAGTTCCCTTTATTTGTGAGAAACCTTCATAAATAGAAACAAGCTTGTCCTATATCTCCTTTGCAATTGTACAATATGAAATTCTATCAAACTTGATGGCTAATAAAACACAAAATAGGTAGTTCATTGATTTAGCATTATTTTGGAGATTGTTGTATCTTCTTTTGTCCATGCACCTATGCTTGATTTAGGGAAAGTTACTGCCACCTAAATGGCTTTCAAAGATTCTATATCGCTAGCCATTATATATTGCTTAATCCTTACTATCTAGTGTGCAAAGTTGATTCCATTGAATAGGGCCAGCTGAGTGAATGATTTTCCCTTAGCGAATACATAGGATGAAGATGATGGGTTAGCCATTTGGAATCACTACAATTACTTAGGTAGCCTGCTCTAATGCTACTTGTTTGTTCCTTTGTTAATCTTAACCAAAGAAGGGAGGGGTGAATTGGGTTTATAAAATTTTATAACTTAAAAATCCCTATTGATTTAAATCCCTCATTTCAAATTGTTTACTATGAAATGATAAGAATCAAGTAAATAATTTAGTCACAGAAAGTAAGATGATATATAATGGTTCAAGATAACTTATCTACTCCACTCTTTCATGCACACACTATTATGCCTTGGGTTCCACTAGCTCAGTTGCAGATACAAGTTAGTGCTAATATACTCTTCTAGATTCCAACTTGAGAGGGCATAAAAATAGTCTAACAAGATAATTGTGAGTCACTTCTCCAACAATTCAACTTGTTCTTCTTGAGCTTTGTCTCCAATACCAACTTAAGACAAATCAAGCAAACAAAATGATGAAAGAATGAACTACACTTTTGTTGTGTAGATTTGGAATGCAGGGGAAGCTTTTAAGATTCTTGAAAGAATGCTTTAATGGGATGAGGTCTTCCCTTCTAGTTGCTAAGAGCCTTGAATGCTAAGTTTATGAAGATGGAAGCTTGAAGGCTTGAGTTGCTTGAGAATTTGAAAGTAATGGATCACTAAATGCTTGCAACAACTTGTTCAATGTTTCTTCATTACACCATTTATAGATTTTCTTGAAATCCAATCATTGGAGGTAGTTGGGTTGCATTTAATTCATTGGAAAGTTTGAAATTTTTGACTATTGAGTCATCAAGCACATGGAAGGTGACTATAGTATTCGGCTGCTATCCGCAAGTGGATTAGCAGGTGGCTTCAATTAGGCTATGGTCGTTGCTCTTTGAAAATCCTTCAAGCCATGTTACTGGTTCATGGCAAGTGAATCCTAAGCGGCTAGGGTATTCAGCTGCACTCCTCAGGCGGGTTGCATAGATGGCTTGGATGTTGCTTCCACTTTCCAAGTGGTTTAGATTTTTTGTTCTAGACTATATGCAGAGGCTCCTTACATTCAATTATGCTCCAAGGCGGTTGCAATGCACCTTCAATTTGGCTACACATTTGTTGTCCAAAGACATGTTGCTAGAATGTCCTAGGTGATTGTTAGGCAACTAACTCTATTTAGCTGCAATTACCAGGGTCGAGTGACATAGTGTCTTACTAGAACCCTACAAGCAAACGCAGTAAGCAGCTAGCAAGCAGTTGCTTTTGCAGGCAAATGTGCTAGATAGATGATATTGGTTGCAATCCAAACTTATGGTTTTCTACACTTGTAACTTTTTCAGCCCATGTAACATTTATGCCATTGCCTCTATGTTTTGTTAATCATTAAAATATGATGATTTCAAGTTGAAGCATTATAGTATCTACTTGACCCCCTGAAAAATTATTTTTTATTAGAAATTTACTAAGCCTCTTATACCATGCTCTAGGAGCTTGTTTCAAATCATAGAGGCTTTTCTAAGTTTGAGCACATAATAAGCATAGTGTGGATCTTCAAACCAAGGGAATTATTTTACATACACTTCTTCATTTATGAAACTATTTAGAAATGCACTTCTAACATCCATTTGAAATAACTGAAAATTCATAAAGAATGCAAAAGAAAAAACATTCTAATGGCTTCAATCCTAGCAATAGGGGCATAAGATTCTTCAAAGTTAATTTCCTCTTAATGGGAATACCCCTTTGCTACAATTCTAGCTTTATTTTTCATTACAATTCCAGATTTATCTAACTTATTCCTAAAGACCCTTTAGGTACCAATGGTAGATGATTCATTAATCTTGGAACAAAGGTCTACACTTTATTTTTTTTAAATTGGTCCAACTCTTATCACATAGCCATAATCTAGTTTTCATCATCTAAGGCTTGGTTTATGCTTGTTAGCTCTAATTGTGATATACAAGTAAAACCACCATATATTTGATGATAGAAAGATCTAGTTTTAACTTTATTATACATATCACCAATTACTTAGTTTTTAGGATGAGCATGTATTAATCTTTACTTAGTTTTTAGGATGAGCATGTATTAATCTTTACTTAGTTTTTAGGATGAGCATGTATTAATCTCCAATGTTTAGGTAAATAATGGTTACCTTCTTCATTTACCTCATTTGTGGATAGTTCAAAATGGGATTCTAAGTCCTCATTTCATCCACTTCTTGCCTTATTTGTGGAGTTTCATTATTTTGACTTATAAACTTCATTTTCTCCACAGATTTAGTTAATTCACTTGATTCATCATCAGAATCACTATACCTTTTCATGGGTTAATGCTTTCATCAAATTTAACATGAACCAACTCTTCTACAGTTCTAATTCTTTTATTATGGACTCTAAATGCCTTACTAATAATGAAATATCCAAGGAAAATTTCTTCATTTGATTTTTTATCAAATTTACATGAATTCTTTTTTCCATTATTAAGAATATAGTGTTTACAGCCAAATGCACAAAAATGAGATATATTCCATTTTCTACCATAGTATAGTTCAAATAGAGTTTTGTCGAGTAAAGGACTTGCATATATATTGTTTGTGACGCAACATGAAATGTTCATAGCTTCAACCCAAAAGTATTATGGTAATTCATATTTAATTAAGATTGTCCTTATCATTTTTTGCAAGGTTCTATCTTTTCTTTTAGTTACTTCATTTTGTTATAGTTTTCTAGGTGTAAAAATGTATGAAAAATTTCATTCATTTCACAAAATGTAATAAAAATGATAGTTTTCAAGTTCTTCATCGTAATCACTTCTAATTGTAATAATATGAGTATTTTGTTTATTTTGTACACATTTGATAAATATTTCAAAGAATTAAAAAGCTTCATCCTTGGATGCTAGAAACATTATACATTTGAATCATGAATAGTCATCCACAATTACATATACATAATATTTCCCTCCTAGGATCCTAGGTCATGTTGGTTCAACCAAAGTGCATTCACTCCAAGGTGCTCCAATGTTCAAAGAGCTTAAAGTTGTATCATTCCCATCTCAAGAGGAGAACAAAGAACTATAAAGCTTTTCTATTTTATCTTTCTTAGTTGAGCTTAGTTGTGTACATTCTAGCCTAGAGAGAGTCATTTACTTGTATACTTATATTTGTTATGTTGAGTTACTGATAAGCTCAGGAAACCAAAGTATATGAGTTAGTGAGCTCAAAGGAAAACCAACATTGTATAAGTTGTTTGTGAGCTCTGGAGAAACTAGATTGTTTGAGTTCTTGGTGATCTTGGGAAACCAAAGGAGCTGTAATACCACACGGTTATAGGAGAATCTAAGGTTGTGAATACCTTAGAGAGTGAAGTTGATGCCAAGGTGGCCCAAACCACTATAATACTTGTGTTTTTATTATTGTGTACACTTATGTGCTTCCACTGTCAGCACATCCCATTTGTTTTCCCTATCTCACTTGGATTCTTATTTTGCCATACAACCCTGCATTTGGGACATAACACATCCATGAGTGGAGAGGAGAGAAGGGAAGAGAAAAAAGAAATAGAGGAGATATAAATAAGGAAAAAAGGAAGAAAATGGAGAGAGAGAGAGAGAGTTATTGCTACCAACCTAGATAGGCAAACCCATCTCATCCCACTTGCTTTTAGCATATATGTTTAGTAATAAGTGACCAAGATGATGTGTTTTAGTGGATCAATCATTTTATTCAATCCAAGTAGCTCAATTTGCCAACATTGGAACTTAAGAAGCAGTTTTAAGAGTTTGGATGTGCAAACCTCTAAAGCAGATTAGGGGGGCTACAGATTATATGATTGGTAGCAAACTAGTGGACCATCCCATGCTTACTACAATCTAGGTAATAGATGTAATGTAGGTCCCACATAAAAAAGTAATAACATGAGCCAAACTATGTTACCCATATGGAATAACATAATTAGACTATGGTGTGTGCATAATTGTGATCAAATGAGCTATCATTAGAAGCTAATATTTGGAGAAAATGAAGATGGGATAGTAAACCATATATCCCCAAGTTTTGTGGCTATTATGAGAAGTAGGTCATCTATAGTCTTGATACAAATCTATCTAGAAATATACCAATTGGAGACATTTTAGAAAATTGAATAGATCAGGAAATTAGATGATCAAATGGCACCAAAAAGTTTTATAGAAATAGATAATATAATGACGTATAGAATATGAACTATTTACATGACCTTTAAAGAACTAAAAGTTATAGATTTTCAGGCCCATAATCATCTCCAAAATTGAGCAAATAGAGGGCCAATGCAATAATTATTTTTTTATGATTAATGATCCAAATTGGGAGATCTAAAGCTCCATTTAATCTAATTTTTTCAGAAGCTCGATAAAATTATTTAAGATATGATCAATGATTATAATTATCCAAAACACTTTGATGATCCAAATTTCATGATTAACCTAAGTCTAAGGCTAAATAGCTGGGTTTATTAATAGGTGGGCGCCACCAATTATTGATTAATTAATGACTCAGTACAGTTTGATATTATTAATTAATATTCAATGAATGATAGTGTTAATCAAAATTAGAGTAGTGAAAATTATGATTTTAATTTTAAGGGATGAAAATCGACTAAAAGTCAATTGTTTAAGTGGATAAGCTATGTCATGGATTTAAACAACACTAAATTTCATGATTTTGAATGCATAATAGGATTAAGGGGCTAAATGATGAGTCGGATAAGTTAGGTTGAGGTAAGCAGCCTTAGATTTATGTTTGGCCCTAAAAAAAGATGGAAAGAATACTAAATAACCCCTAAATTTATTTGTAAATTTTAGTTAATTACTATAAGTTTATAATAATAGGCATATGATTTGTAATTAAACCTCAAAGGGTTTGGGTAAAACTTTATATAGATTATTAGTTAAATGGATAAAATTTCTCAATGGGTCAATTGTCTAAGTTAATAAATTTATGAGTTAAAAATATCTGGAAATGAGATTAAAACCCTTTTTAGTGTGTAAAATAGAGATTAAGGAAGTTATTAAAGTGAATTAAGAAGAGAACCCAAGTAAATGGTTAAAATGAGTAAAGTTGAATTAATGAAAGCTTAGAAAAGAAAATTGTGATATGAGAACCCTAAAATGGGTGAAACTAGAATGAAATGGGTTGATAATATGATTCATGATATTTGATAATGACACTAAGTATTGGTGTGATAAATGAGCAAGAAAAAAAAGGAAGGAAAGAGGACAAGAGGGAAAAGGCTTGGCACAACCCAAGAGGGGAGGGGTGAATTGGGTTAATAAAAATTCTATTTAAACCCCTTTTACAAATTAAAGCCCTCTTTGTAGTCCAATGAAGTAGATAATGTAAGCAATTATACAACTAGATAGTAGACAAAGATTTTTATAGTGGTTCAAGATACCTTCTCTACTCCACTCTTCCAAGCAAGTTATTGTCTTAGGTTCCACTAACTCAATAGAAATTACAACTTAGTGCAACTGCACTCTTCTTGATTCCAACTCAAGTGGGCATATAAACCTTAATGCCAATGCACTCTTCTTGATTCCAGCTCAAGAGGGTGTGAATACAAGTTAGCAAATTGATTGTGAGACATAATCCAACAATCAATGTTGCTCTTCTTGAATTTGGCCTCCAACACCAACTCAAGGAAATAAACAAAAATTAGAAGGAAAAATATTACACTTATAAGTGGTGTTTCTTTGATGCCATAGGGGAAGACTTTGAACAACTTTGAATGCAATAAGAGTTGCTTCCTGAAAGGTTGTTGTGAACTTTTAATGAAGAATGCGAAGGTGCAAAACATGAAGGCTTTGCATGCTTTTGTAGCTTTTGAGTAAAAAAAGATCAAAGCTCTCTTAAAGCTTGCAATAACTCATTTTAATGACCTAGATTTACTTCCTTTATAGTCAGATTTAAATTCTAGTTGTTGGAGTAGGTGGAACTCATTTAATGCAAGTAAAATGTTCAAATTTTCAACCTTTTGAAATCATTGTGGCTTCAGAACATCTGAAGTTAAACTTCAGAACATCTAAGTCATTGTCGCCACACTACGACATCCAAAAATGGGTAGTAAGTGTTTCAAAACTTTTGAAGTTAAACTTCAGAACTTCTAAAAGTTGTGACTCTCTAATAGATCACTCCTTCAAAACATCTAAATGTTGAATTTTTGTGACTTTGAGATGCTTCTTGTAGATAGAAATTTCTTCCTCTAAGTTATTGTTTTAAGCCTCTTAAACATCATTATAAACTTGTAAACTTTTAACTTCGAGTTGTAGAAAGTTCATCCACTTTGTAATACTTTTTCTAACTTCTTGAAAGTTGTAACTTCTGAAATCACAAGAGCAAAAACTTCTTCCTCTGAAAGATTATTTCAAACCTCTGAATGTTGTAACTTTGGAATATAGCATGTTCTTCGTACTTCTAAAATGTTATTTCAAAACTTCTGAAGCCTTAATTCACACCTCTAAAAATTACTGTAGTAGAATTACCATAGCATCGTTACTATAGCAGCATGGCAGTGTTAATTCAGAACTTCTAAAAGTTGAGGGCACATCCATTGAAGCTCCTTTTGAAAGTTACTATAGCATATTGTTCTAGTTGTCTACTGTAGCAGCTATGTGCGGGTGCTTCTGAAGTGTTAGTCCAGAACTTCTAAAGCCTTAAAATAAAACTTTGAAATTATTGTTGTTGGTTACTATAGCAAAATTACTAGGCGGTGAATACTTCAGAGCTTAGAATGCGCTACTTAAGAACCTTTGAAATGGTAACTTCAAAACCTCTGAAATGGTAACTTCAGAACATCTGAAAATTACTGTAGCTAGTTACTATAGCAACTAGGCAGCGAATGCTTCAGAGCTCAGATTACATCACTTCAGAACCTCTGAAGTGGTAACTTTAGAACATTTGAAAATTACAGTAGCTAGTTACTATATCAATGTTACTATGGCACGTGTTGAAAAGTTTTAATTTTGTCAGCAACATCTTTGGACCTGTAAGTCATCCTCTAAAACTATGGTAACTGTCCTCTAAATGTAATTTTCTTATTTTAAATGATTTTCAAAATTTTTCCAAAATATCTTTAATAGAGAAACCATGTCTTCTTTCTTCTACTCTTTCATGTGTTCTTATATAAACCTTTGACATGCATTTTTTTGAATATGTTGGGATTAATTACTTCTACACTTTTTGGAAAGTAATGTTCTTAGTTCTTATAGACAAGTTTATTGTCTTCCCACTAGACTCCACATTCTCCCCAAAATTTTATTTTCTTAAGCCTAAGTTATATACAAATTTTGTTGTTATCAAAACTATAAACTTAACTCAACAAACTCAATTGAAAAGCATATTGTAAGTAAATCAATACCATAATGAATTTCAAAATACATGCTTTTTGAATGTAATTGATATGATTTCTTATTCTCTTTTAATTCCAAGATATGATACTTTATGCAACTATTATTAGTTTTATCTCTTTCAAAGCATGTATAAGATTTAGCATGTCTTCTTTTTTTTTTGGGAAACTTGTGTAAGGCATGAATTGCCATGAGCATGAGCATAACATGGAACAAATGCCCTAAGTCTCAATGGGGTTGAAAGATACCTAGATTGGGTTTTAAAGAGACCTAAGAAGAAGGGTTGAAATATATACCCAATATGAGTTGAAAAAGACTTAGGAAGAAGCACTTAAAGATGCTAGAATGAATTAAAAATGTAGAGTCCACTTTGCAAGTAAAGCAAATGAAAAATCATAAGTTTTGATGATTATCATAGCTGATAAAAATCACAAGTTATGTATTAATTCTATTTTTGATGAGATGGACGTCAAGATAAGTAATAATCAAAAAAATTCCATTTAAACCCATACTTGAATGACTTAATAGGACTATATAAGAGATAGACAACCTAGAACTGGAAGAGAAAGAGATTATAATTCAAGATTATGAATTGGAAATCAAGTCTGTTAAGAAGAAAAAAGTTACTAAGACTTCAGTAGGTGTCTTAGCTTACTAAGCCAAACCTACTAATGTACCTTAGTAGGTAACTTAGGTTACTAAAGTGAATCTACCAACCTTCTAGAAAGTTCAACTTCTTTTGGGAGACCTTTATGGATACCTTAGGTTACTGAGTTGAACCTAATGAGCTACCTTAGTAGGTACCTTAGGTTACTAAGTTGAACCTATTGAGCTACCTCAGTAGGTACCTCAAGTTAGTAAGGTGAATTTATTGACCTTTCAAAAAGTTCAACTTCTTTCAGCCAACCTCAATAGGTACCTCAAGTTAGTAAGGTGAATTTATCGACCTTTCAAAAAGTTCAACTTCTTTCAGCCAACCTCAATAGGTACCTCAAGTTACTAAGGTGAATCTACAATGCTTTTAGAGAATTCAATCTCTTCTACCTAAGCTCAGCAAGTACTTCAAGTTATTGAGATGAACCTACTAAAATATCTTAGTAGATACGTTATATTACTAAGATACTTGCTGACAATTCAAAGTGCTTATAACAATCCATAAATTTAAATATTAGAGAGCAATTTAATACTCTCATATACTCTCAAACTATTGAAGTTTGATGCTATCTCATACTTAGAGGATCTTCATCTCATTTAGAATAATATTGAAGTAAGCATACTCTAACACTTCAAGTTCTAGCATCCTCTCACTCACTTCAAGCTTCTCAAATGCTCAAACTTCCAAAATATTTTCAAGACTTCTATAACAACTTCTTGTTGGTTCCATACGATCAGTATCTCAAGAGGGGAGCGGTGAATTGAGCAGACAAAAATTATGGCCAAATAAAATTATTGCGTTGTAAAGGAATAGAGGCTAAATCAAATAACACATAACACAAAAGATTTTTATAGTGGCTCAGGCAAGCTCCCTACTCCTTTTTTTCAAAAGCACACTGATAAGCTCATAATATATCATATTTTTATATCTAAGTTCACATGTTAAGATCTTCTTTTAATATTTTTAGTGGATATTTCACTTAACAGAGTTTGTTTTATTGATTTGTAAAATAAAACTTAAAATTACAAAAGATGTTACTTTAAAGAAATTTCTGGGACTGATGGAGGCATATTTGAAAATTGTGTTCAACATAAAAGTTTTAGCCTTTATTCTTAGATTTCCATTATATCAAGAATCACATGAGTTTGAATTTATATGAGAAAGTTATGACTAAAATAGTCCAACTACCTGTAGAGCTTCACATTCATTTGCTACTTTATTTGACAGAAGGTGTCACTCTAAAGGCTCACAACTCATAGAATATGGATGATTCAGACAAAGCTATCAACATAAAATTTATGATCAAAATAGTGGTACTCTCCCTAGAAAACTTTGAAATATCAATTTTGGAGGCAACATAAAAGAGATACTTTAAGCTTCTACGACTCAAAATAGTAGAATTAGGAAAAGTGATTAACATAAAAGTTGTAGATCTTGAAATTATCTATCCAACCAACAAAAATACTCAATTTGGAGTTCGTATGAGAAAGTTATGATAATTCTACTAAAACTACTCTGGAACATCAAAAACTCTAAAGTAGAATTGACACCTCTGAAGTTCACTTCAGTGACTTCGAAGCAATGTTTTCTGGCTCCGAAGTTTACTTTAGTAACTTCAAAGTTCACTTTAGAGACTCCGAAGCAATGTTGTCTGACTCCGAAATTCACTTCTGTGACTCTGAAGTTCACTTGCGTGCCTCCGAAGCAGACTTGTGCTTCTGAAATTGACTTCTGGGGCTCCAAAGTTCACTTCAGTAACTCTGAAGTTAATATTCAATGACTCTGAAGCAATCTTTAGTGACTTTGAAGCAGGAATTCAAATTTCTACTCGATCTTCAGTACATCCACAGCAGCCTAACAAGAAACAAAGTTTGAAATCAAAGTTTGGAATTAGAAGTGCACAAAGTTAGTTGTTTTTCCATATGTCAGATGTTGCAAATTTAAGAGTATGAGACATGCAGATTGCAAAGTATTATTGGAAGTTGATTTTTAGGCTCAAGATTGTGTTACAAACCCAAGATATGCAGCAACTCAGTTATTTTGAGAACTTCTATTTTTATGCATTATAATGTTTGGGAAGCTATATTTTCATTGGGAAATATTGAGTTATTATTGGAAGAGGATCTCCATGCGTAAAGGCATTGCAATTCATGGAGGAGTTCTACTAAAACTCTACTGCTTGGGTCATATTGGAACGAGAGAAAATAATTGATTTAAACTCGAACACCTAATGGTAACAATCATATAATGGATAGAACAAACCCAAGATGCTGAATTGATACCAACATTTCAACAACAATGAATATCGTTGAGTGGTGAAGTCAGATCCCCAGACTCTTAGAACCCAAATACTATTTTACATTACTTAAGCCATTGTTTTCTTTTTATCTTATATTACACATTTAATTACTAAGTCTCTAAATTATCTTTCAAATTTAGGATAACTTAGTATTAGTAACTAAACATAATTGAATCAGTTTGACAATTTTTTATGGGATCGACCCTTGCTAAGCATACTGTATTGCTATACACTCATGCACTTGCGAGGAGTTATAATTTGACCATCACACACTCTCCTTGGGTTTCACTATCACTCATAATGGAATACATTAGTGCTCCTAGCACTCTTTTGGATTCTAGCTCTAGGTGGCATAATTAGTGCTCCCAGCATTCTTCTAGATTTTAGCTCTAAGGGGTGTAACTAGTGTTCCCAACACTCATCTAGATTTTGGCTCTAGGGGGCATAAGCATAGTGTTCCCAACACTCTTCTAGATTCCAGCTCTAAGGGGCATAAACATAGTATTCCCACCACTCTTCTGAATTCCATCTCCTGGGGGTATAAACATCATATTCCCAACACTCTTCTGAATTCTAGCACAATGGGGCATAAACATAGTGGTTTTCCTGAGCTCACCACCAACTCATATGGCTGATGAACAGCACTGAAGTTATATATCACTTTGCCTCTATACTAGGCTAATTTGTACAAATTTTAGGCATGCGGAAAATGATTACACGTTGAAGCATAAAAGATATCAATACTCCAAAAATATGATAATGATAGATCTTTAAAGCTCATTGTCTATCAGTGCAATGAAGATTGAAGATCTTAGAGGACGCATTTTCTCGTTGAGAGAAGTTATTCATTTAACCTTTTCTTTTTTTTATCTTTCTCTCAGCTTCCTCAACCTTCTTCATTGACACTACACTACCTTTATACTATTTCAGAAAGTTTTGCTCGTTGGATGTGAATGACTTCCATTGAATGTTGAAGACCATTCTAAATTTTCTCTCATTGAAAAGTTATCTTCTTGATAAACTCATTCTAGCTGGAAATCCTACAATGCCGACTTTGAAGAAGATGCATTTTTGGTTTTGGAAGACACCGAATGAGAACATTCTACATGATTGACTCTTTCATTCTTTTGGAAAGATCCACATTAAACTTGAAGGGACGTAGCCTCTGAGAGTGAAATCTCTGTCAGAATGGAAACTATTTTTCTTTGAATTTCTTTCCATTTTGAACTTGTATACTTTGTGTAGAGTTAATATGATTTGTCCATTAGAAAGTTTGTCCGGGAGAGTGCAACTAGCTTTGTCGTAGTAAGTAACTTCACTTTGTCTATGCAAGTTTGTGTGATTCTATTATGGCCCTTTTGCTTCATCTTTTAGTTTGTCTATGACAAGTCACAGATGACTCTTGCTGATGCGAACAAAGTTCTTCTTTAGCTGTTCACTGAATGAAGTAATTTTGTCTCTTGATTTGTCTATAGTAAGTTATAGACAACTCTTGATGGCATAGACAAAGTTTCTTCTCAATAGTTTGATAGACAAAGTAACTTTGTCTTTTGATTTGTCTGTAGAGAGCTACGGACTAATTTGGAAGGCATAAATGATGTCTTATTCAGTTGTTCATCAGATGAAGTAGCTTCATCTTTTAATTTGTCCGAGCGTCCAATTTGTTTGTGCAGATTCGTCTGAGTCTACTATGCTGCTTCTACTTTGTTTTCCATTTTTTCTATCGTAAGTTACAGATGAATTCCTTGTTCTCCTTTTGTTCTGAGACAAATTCATATGAGAGGTGAATGGTTAATTAGATCAACATCATCTTTAACTTCGCATTCATCTAAGTTCAGCTCCTCTTTGTCTTTAGCTTCTGCAATCTTAATTCGCCTTTATGTCATGGACAAATGTTGTATATGAGGAGTTCATTTGACTCATCCATGTGGAGAATTGAAGAATGATTTGTCTGAATCCAGCTAAGGTAAGCTTTGTCTGTAGTGCCTTTTAATATCTCTGGTACCAAATATATTCTTGATTGAAGTGTGTTCTAATTGTATGGACCAGATGATTAAATCACATTAGGATACTTATAAAAACTTGGACGATATGGCTTCAGATATGCTTCTTTTCAAAGTTCTAGTATCGTTCTTTTCCTAAGTACTCTTGTCTTCCTTCAGTGTAGTAGATCTTATTCCTGATATATTCCTTGTATATGCTATCTACTATATTCGAGTTACTTCCTTGTATATCAGTTGTATTTGTTTCTATAGTACTTAGGAATACAACTTCCAGTTCCTTAATTATTCACTAATATATTGTTGTTCATCATCAAAACTTCGTTATTCACCATGTACACGACTTTGGTTCAACATCTCCCCGCTTTTGATAAGGATAAAACATTTGAGTGAAATACCTTTCAAGAGAAATAAAGATGTGAGCAAGAATATTTATGGGCATATAATTTTTAACTCTCCCACTCTATAACGCCCCTCCTCCCTAGAGCATTACTAGTGGTAAATTCAGAGAAAATTCTAACGAAGTCTCCCACTTGATTTACCACCGTTATCCTATATACAACATGCTAAACCACAATAATTATATAATAAATATGCAAATATAATATGGCCACCTCCAGGCCCTACCATTTTCTACACAAATTACATAACTGCCACCTCCAAAACACACATCACCACAACACCCACAGACCAAGATCGGGGTACACTATACCCTAGCTGTCAAATCATATACACCCACACCATAAAATGACATGCTGTAAAACTAAGTAATGATACATGTCTCATATATATTTGAAATTCATCTAACAATATACATCGTCATACATCATGAATAGGAGTAAAGCCGCCACTAGTGTCACGGCCTAGCCCCGTCGCGAGACCCAACACCCTGTTGGGCTCCGTCTTCTGACCTGTCAGCTAAAATTTAAATAAAAGGGTGAGTCTGGGCAAACTCAGTAAGCAGGTAAGCAGAAAAACATAAATATAAATAATGTAATAAATAATGGCAAATAGAGTAATAAACAAAGATGCAAACAGGCAAAATATGTCATGCCATATGCAGGATGTCATAGTTAGTTAGTGGCCAGGTTCATTAAGATTTTAATATTAACTTCTCATTAATTATTTCATACACCTACTCATAATGATATCATATACATAGTTAATCGATCAATACCAACTCGAGTAGCAATACGTCATACTGCCCTTTTTGTATCTACCAATCCATGATTATCTCTTATACCCATATATGTCCCACCATCATTCACACATTCCTCCCAGAGAGGCCCACAAACTATAACACTATCCTTTCACTCTTCAATGTGTCAGGTCCATCCTGGCACTCCTAGCTAGAAGCCAGGTCCACACAGCCATATTGCTGTATCCAGTGGCACCTCGCCCTCATTACCTCACAAGAGTACTAGTTCTCCATCAACACGCCTACATAAGCTACTCAGGCCAACCATAGCGATTAGGTCACCAAGCCAATAGCAATGCCCGGCCGCACCGGCTGCCCTCACAACTACCCACTGGCCAACAAGGCCACTCTCACAACATGGCAGATACAGGTTGGCCTCATGACCATCATAAAATACATAAATGAGCCACACTAGGCTCTGAGCCAATCAGGTGCCAAAATTAAATTTTACCAGCACTCCTAGGGGCGTAGAATACATGTACATAATTTCTAAAAGAAAATTATTATTTACCATGTTATAAATATCTAATTGACCTGAAAATATTTTTATAGATTATAAATAATATGAAAAATGTTTCTTCCAATTTTTAGGTGAAAATAATGAAATTGATCAATTTAAAATTAAACTATTAACATATAAAGAAAAACAGTTAGACAAAATTATACATCTCTTTTTTCCTAAAAACATTTTCCTGCACTTTCTCATAATATAATATAATTTTAGTAAAAATTTTAGCTTAAATTAATTCAAAATGAGAAGATTAAAAATAAAGCAAAATGTCAAAAGGATGGGACGCTATCAGCATCTCATTTTCAGGATATTTAATGTTCATATTTTTTTGAGGGGTCAAATAGCGGACTTTGTTCATGATATTTTATATTTTAATATTTGGTTATATATATGGTAACTTCATATTTTTGTTTTGCAAAATAAGATTACTAAATTGGTTGTTAATCAACCTCAAAAGGGGTACTTGGTAAGGTGTTCTGTCAATGCACTATTCATCCAAATTCTATTGTTTTCAATATAATTTAATTCATTCTAATACAATACATTAATTATGGTTGCATGGGGCAGATAATTCATGTTTAAAATCATGTAACTCACATACAAAAATTTTAGATTACAGTTGCCCAAATTGTAATCATTCAAAGAAATCAAATTGAACTTAAAATAACTTAAAACAACTACCTGCTTACTTTGTTACTTTGGTTGATTTGCAATGCCCTTGAACTTTAGGATACACCCTTTAATGAGCCCTTAATCACTCTCCAAAATCACAACCTAATTAATGAAAAATTTGTATTAAATTCCATCAATTAACATAGTTAATGCATAAGCTAGCTGTCCACTTGATTTGCATTCACTGCACTAATTGTTTGGGTCCATTGGCTACCATAATAGGAGGGTAATTAAGACATTATTATCCCCCTATCACTTGGATTAAGTACCTTTCTTAATTTCTAAGTTTTCCAGCCCCAAAATCCTTTGGACAACAGCTATATACAAGATTAATTTTCATTTTTCAATAACCTATTTGAATGCCGCTAATCCTTCCTCCCTAACTGAATTTAATCAAGTCTTAATCATGTCTTAGATACCTTAATTTCATCCCCTAATCGCCACTTAAAAATTCCAGCAACCCTAGTGGTTTAGGGTTTGATTTTTCATCAAAAATTCAACACGATTTACATGCACTTCTTCCATAACATCGTCAACAACTTAATGGGATTAAATCCATACCTTAATCCTTGAATTTTCTTGGTGGGTCCCACTAATCAGCAATAAGATTTCAGATTTAGTTGGTTGTCACCCTTCTAATCCAAGAAAATTTGAATGCCATGGCCCACTAATCACATTTGCTAGCAATTTCTTCCACTAAACAAAGCTAAAATTGAATATGGGAGGTTAGAGAGAGGATCTCATCTTGGAAGAGGCATGAACAAGCTCTCTCCCACTTTGAGAAGATGAGATAGAGGTTGCAAAAGTGATTTTTATAATGCTTTGGTAATGGTAGTCCACACTCCATTGAAAATGATACACATGCACCACGCTTGACTTCCTAAAATCTCATTTAATCACCATCTTTAATACATGTAGGCCACCCGTTTGGAGAATCATGCACCCAAATAAATTTTCCATCCATTATTTTCATAATTTCATCATTTATTTTTCAATTAAATGTGATTAAATTTTTTAGAAATTACCGGTAACTCAATTTTTGGCTTCTCACATGTAATTTTTAATTTTTCTTCACCTATTAATTATTAATTAACATATATACTTATCATCCTCACATTAATATAGATATTTCATCCATTTATATATTTTTTTGATAATAAAATTTCTCAAAAATTCAATTTTACAGTATGCCACATTGTAAAAATTACCAAAACTTTACAATAGTGAAAATTTACATTTTTAAAATTTCCAGGGCCTTACATTCTACCCCCCTTACAAAAAGTTTCATCCTTAAAACTTAGACAATTAAATGAGGATACTTAACCTGCATTATATCCTCAAGCTCCCATGTAGCCTCGTCTTTCGAGTGACGACTCCACTGTACTTTAACTAGGGAAATGATTTTATTTCTTAACTACTTCTCTCTCCTTTCTAGGATAAGGATTGGCTGCTTAATATATTACAAATTTTCACTCAATTGTACCTCATCTAATGCCAAAACATGATAAGGATCCGGTTCATATCTCCGTAGTGATGACACATGAAACATATCATGGATTCCGCTCAATGAAGGTGGTAATGCAATGCGATAAGCCACCTTACCAATTCATTCCAATATCTCATATGGCCTGATATATCTAGGGCTTAGCTTGCCCTTGGTGCCAAATCATACCACACCTCTCATAG
>JAYJMB010000047.1:0-18624 GCA_036873735.1 Pouteria campechiana
TGAACCTCACTAGACTCACGGATTTGTCCCTTCTAGCGCACAGTGCATCCTTAACAGGAACCTCACCAGCACATCTGGGCCCATCCTTCACCCGCCCAAATTGGGTGACACCTTTGCAACTGAACCTCACATATTTAGCCTAGGACTCCCTCCCTCACCCAGGCGATGTGGGATATCACATCCACCCCTCCTCAGGGTTATCATGTCCTCACGGCACACACCCCCGTAGACTGTTGGGAGTCGACTCTGATACCAATTGTAATGACCCAGCACTCCAGCACATATTGTCCGCTTTGCCTGGTGCATCCTTACCAGGTACCTCACCAGACTCACGGATTTGTCCCTTCCAGCGCATAGTGCATCCTTAACAGGCTCACCAGCACACCCAGGCCCGTCCTTCACCAGCCCAAAATGGGTGACACCTTTGCAACCGAGCCTCACATATTTAGCCCAGGACTCCCTCCCTCACCCATGCGATGTGGGATATCACATCTACCCCTCCTCAGGGCTGCCATGTTCTCATGGCACACACCCCCGTAGACTGTTGGGAGTCGGCTCTGATACCAATTGTAACGACCCAGCGCTCCGGCACATATTGTCCGCTTTGCTCGGTGCATCCTTACCAGGAACCTCACTAGACTCACAGATTTGTCCTTTCTAGCGCATAATGCATCCTTAACAGGAACCTCACCAGCACATCCGGGTCTATCTTCACCAGCCCAAAATGAGTGACACCTTTGCAACCGAGCCTCACATATTTAGCCCAGGACTCCCTCCCTCACCCAGGCGATGTGGAATATCATAAAGAAATAAGGCGTGATTAGTTGCTAAGGGGTACTCACAAGAAGAAAGAATTAGCTTTGAAGAATCATATGCCCTTATAGCTAGATTAGAAGTCATTAGAATATTACTCACTTTTGCATCCTATAAGAACTTTTAGTTATTTTAGATGGATGTTAAAAGTGCATTTCTAAATGGATATTTAAGTGAAGAAGTGTATGTAGAACAACCTCCTGGTTTTGAGAATGATGATCAACCCGATCATCTCTACAAGCTCACCAAGGCATTGTATGGTTAAGACAAGCTCCAAAAGCTTGGTATAAGAGGTTAAGCAAATTCTGAGGTGATCATAAATTCAAGATAGGAAAGGTTGATACTACTTTGTTTATCAAAAATATTGATAAAAATATCTTGATAGTTTAATTTTATGTGGATGATATTATATTGGGAGCTACTGATGAAAAACTCTTATCAAAATGTCTTAAAGATCATGCAGGCTTACTTTTGAAATGAGTATGATAGGGGAATTAAATTACTCTCTTGGATTGCAAATCAAGCAAAGTGATGATAGAAATTATATTTATCAATCCAAATATACTAGAGAGATGCCTAAGAAGTTTAAAATGGAAAAAATTAAGGAAGCAAGCACTCCAATGAGCACATCAACAAGGCTGGACAAGGATGAAAAAGGTAAACTCATTGATCAAAAACTATATCGATGTATGATTGGATCTCTTCTTTACCGTACTACATCTAGACTATATTTTCTCTTTAGTGTATGCTTATGCGCTAGATTTCAATCTTGTCCTAAAGAATCTCATCTTACTGCAGTGAAATGAATCTTTAAATATCTAGTTGACACACCAAATCTAGGACTCTATTATCCCAAGAGAACTAGTTTTGAACTTGTTAGATATTCAGATGCTGATTTTGGAGGATGTAAAGTTGATAGAAGAAGTACTAGTAGAACCTATCAATTTCTAAGAAATAGTCTAGTATTCTGGTTCTCTAAAAAACAAATTAGTGTTACTCTTTCTCTCTACAGCAGAGGCTGAATATATAGCAGTTGGAAGTTATTGCGCTTAATTATTGTGGATAAAACAACAACTTCTCAATTATGGACTAAGCTATAGAGACATACCCATTAAATGTGACAACATTAGTGTTATATGCTTGACAAAAGAATCTTATTTTACATTCAAGAACTAAGCATATAGAAATCAAGCACCACTTTATTAGAGATCATGTTAAAAAACATATTATATGTCTAGAATATGTGCCCACAAGTGCTCAACTTGCTAATATTTTTACTAAGCCACTGTCATTAGACACCTTCTGTAATATTAAAGGAGAATTAGGCATGACTAATGTGATGATCTGAAAGTGAAATCTCTAATGTTTTGATGTTTCAAATTGCAGCATTGAATATGCTATCTTGAGGCTAAACTTCATCTCAGATGAAGCAAGCTATTCATATATAGTGCTCTATTCACACTTCATCGAAATTTTGATTTTTGAGGTCGAGTGCACCTTATTTTCTTACTAGAATTAACTTACAGTTATGGTTATCACATCCAATTCTATTTTTAGCACTAGTTATTCTCCCTTTCTTGAAAAATCACATCATGCACCTCATATAGCTCCCATGTTCAATCTATTTTAACCCCTGAAGCACAATCCTTCTCTGCACCACCAAAATGAAACTTTTCAGAGAAGAAAATTTTGAAAGCTATCACAGAGAGAAGATAAGTGTGTGGTGGGGACTGAAGAATCAACCATTACTTCTTCAGTTGTTTTCTTGGAGGGATGATAATGTTTCTATGTTCACCACTCTTCCATCCATTTTCTCGGAAGCATTTCTCTTCAAAATCTGGCTTTGCAGAGACCATTCATCAATCTCATCACTACCAGATAGCCCTGGTTCATATATTACCATTATCTTGGGCATTTGAAGAGGAGGGGAATGGAAGAAACAAGTATATTACATCCATCTCCAACCCCTCATCTTCCCATCCTCTATCCAAAACTCTGGTTTCTCACACTTGAAGAAACTGCTCAAAGTTTTGGATGCACATCCCCCACCTTGTGGACACTCTCTTCAGGTCCACTGTAATCTCTCTCTCTCTCTATTTCCCCAAACCTAGAATATTTGTATCTAGGCCAACTTTGCGTTATCGTTTGTATAGAATTGAAATGAAATAATATTTTTTATTTTTTATTTTTTCATGTTTGTCCTATACTCATTGGGAGTGGACATCTCTTTTTGCTTATAATAAAAAGGAAGAGAGAATGCAAATTATCTCAAAAAGGGAATAGAAAGATACATAATCTTTAACTAAACAGGGGGAGCATACATTCTAACTAATTAAGGGGAGAATATATAAAAAATAAGATATGGGAAACATCACGAGATGGTAACTTGCAGAATGATAATCTTAGCAAACATTTTTGAACTGCATACATTTAGGGGAGATTATATTTTTGAAATAATTTTTAATTAAGTTTTGTCATCATCAAAAAGGGGGAGAATGTTGATATAAAAGCATGATTTCGATGACAAACAAAACTTGATTAAAGATTATGTACTAATGGTTGTTGCCAAGATTTTAGTATGCAGAATCAAGTTATAGGTCTTGAGAAAAATAAGTACAAAAGTCATCTTCCATGACATCAAGGCTTGGGTAAATAAAGAAGCAAAAGGCGAAGTATCACTAATAGACAAAGCACAAATAAAAAATATTCAGCTATTTCGATTCATCTGTCAAAGAAGAAGATTATATCTAATGGATGCCAAGCAGCATGCATACAACAGACTTTGTCTATCATAAGCAAGCTATAGTTAAGTCAATGGTCATCTGATGCGAACAGACAAAGGAGTGAAGATCTTCCAGCTGAGCAATGAAAGGATCATAGCAAAGACTTCATTTATCATAAGTGATCCAATGATCGTCTGTTGTCAGCAGACAAAGCGGAGAAATAAGGATCATATGGCAGAAGCAAGACTTCTTCTATCATAGTTAAGCCAATGATCATCTACTATCAACAGACAAAATAGAGGAATAAGAATCGCATGGTAGAATAAAAAAGTTCATTTAGTGGAGCAATGAAGTTTTGTTTGTTCAAAGATAAACTCAGCAGATAATCCAATAGACAAAGTCATAAAGAAAATTCATCTAAACCTAGAAGCTTAGTTTGTCACTTATAATAGAGAACCCATTAGATGAAGCAATGAAGGAAATCAGTTTGCATTCCAACACTCTGTCTATTACTTGTGACAGACAACTCAATATATGAAGCACTGAAGAAACGAGATATCCGTGCTTCTACAGCTCGACAGACAAAGTAATGGAAAGGATGATTTGTCTGCAAGTAATGGAAAGGAAGGTTCATCTGCTACCTATGAAGACAAACCAGAAGATGAAGAAACTTTGTGTTATGAATAGTTGGACAAATACTTCATCTGTCATAAGTAAAAGACAAGCAACAGTCAAGATGGATCATTGGTCTTCACTTAGCATTAATAATATTCTTTCTGTATTGATGAAAAAGTCAGTCATTGCAGCAAACCACAAGCAAAGCTTATTAAGAAACTAGAAATCATCTTGTCCAAGAATAGCATTATAGGCATTTCAACATACGAGGATTAAGCAAAAGTTAGAAAATTCAAAATACACCAATCAGAATGTCTTCTTTCATTAATGGAGCTCACTACTACTAACAACTAGAATTCAAAGCATCTATAAATGAAACATCATTAGAGCAGGAGGAACCAACCTAAGTATTGAGAAAATTATTCAAAATCTTCTTGAGAGCATTTAATGATCTGAGCTAAACCTTCTACAATCTCTCAAGAGTCAAGAAGTCTTACATCTTTTTCAACTATTATTGAAGGCTCTCAACTACCTTTGGGAAGATCATTTACTTCTGCATTCAATTTTCAGAAACCTTTCCCAGTGCTTACTGAGAAATTCTTGTGCTTAAACTTCTGATATTCATTTTTTGTAAAGTTCCTTGAGCTAGTGGTTGAAACTAGACTCAAGAAGAGTAGAGACTGTCTGAGTGCGGACAAGAGCTATTTATTCATGCCCCTTAGAGCTGGAATTTAGAAGAGTACTAGGAACACTGTGAATACGGCCCCTAGAGCTATAATTTAAAAGAGTGCTAGGAGCACTATTTATGCCCTCTAAAGCTGAAATCTAGAAGAGTGCTGAGAGCACAATTGTATTTCTGCTATTGGGAATAGTGGAATCCAAGATACTAAGAGAAAAGTGTTCTTGGAAGAGTGGAGTAGATTGTTTACTTGAACCACTATAAAAATCATTATGTCTTATTTATTTGTGCCTTTATTGATTGAGTGATTGATTGCTAGAGGGACTATTAATCCTAAATGGATTGAGAAATAATTTTAAGTACTCAATTCACCCCTCCCCTTTGGATTTTTACCTTACCTTTAGGACCAACAAATAAAAACTAGTTATAGCTATGCAAGAAGAATTGGATCAATTCAAACATAATAATGTATGGACACTTGTTCCAAGGCCCAACCATTAATTTGTTATAGGAACCGAATGGGTTTTAGGAACAACTTAGATAAATTTGATATAGTAATAAGAAGTAAAGCAAGATTAGTAGTAAAAGGATACTATCAAGTAGAAAGAATAGACTTTTAAGAATCATATGCTCCTATTGCTAGAATTGAATTATTAGGATGCTACTAGCATTTGTATCTTTTATAAATTTCAAACTTTATCAAATGGATGTTAAATGGTTTCATTAATGAAGAGGTTTATGTAGAATAACCTCCTGGGTTTGAGGATGCTTATGATTCAAACCATGTTTTCAAACTTAAGAAAGCTCTCTCGAATTGAAGACCTTCCTCCAGATTGAAAAGAGCTCCAACTCCTCCTCCATCTCCTCTAAAGCCAAAGGATGAAAATTGTGATATTCTTCTTCATATTTATCATCCAATCAAACTCACATATTCTGAATTTAGAGTTCAATCAGAAATTAATTCCGCAATCTCTAGAATATTTCTATCCTACAACCTTGTCATCCATCCCTCAGCACTTCCATTTTTACAAATCACAGATCAGATTATTCTATCCAAAATTCAACTGATCCCTGATCCTCCTCTCACACCCATAGGCTATGAAATCAACATTCCTCAGTTAGCATCTTTCTAAGATAAACTTCTTCGAATGCTTCTACTCCTAGAACAACATTTTCATCTCCCTCAGGACCTCTTAATATCACTTTCATAACTAAGGAAGAAGCTAATATGCAAGCTATTGTTGATAATATTCGTCTTCCTTATCCAAAGCTTGTTGATTCTTCACTTCTTCACAAAATATGGGTATGTTATTCTAAACTAGCCCCCATTCCAAAACCAAAAACATCACCTTCTCCAAAAATAGCCAAAAAATCAAAAACTTCACTCTCTCCAAAACCAAAAACATCCAAAAAACCACCTTCTATTCCGAAAAAACAAACTATTCCAACAAAACCAAAGAGAAAACCTAGAATTCCACCTTCCAAAGTTCAAAAAAAGGCTTCTCCTCCTCGATACGCTATGTATTATGAGGAATACATGGCTAGATCGAATGCTAACACTGAAGCCATTTTTAAGAAGCAACCTCCTCTTTTTCTGAACTCTTAGACCCCACATTCAAAGACCACATTAATATCATTTATGTTTCAACCTATAATGCCCCTTTTTAACCCAAGAAACATCCTTTGCAATTCCAAAAGATCCCACTTTTGCACCCCCTCCTCCCAGAATCAAAAAGGTTGTATCTAAACCTAGGTCATCTTCCACACAACCTACTCAAAAATCCACCTCCACAACCACAACTTCTCCTTCCACAACTACCCTTTCTTCTGATAACCCCCGCTTCTTTCCTCTAACCTACAATAGAAAGCCAATAACCTAACTTACTGCTATATTTAACTCACATCTTCCTTTTCTAGCTCCATTCACTATTCCATTTGATTTTATTCTTTTTGTATGTTTTTTCTATTGAATCTCAAATTTGCAATAATATATCCTTTTTTGTTCTGATGTATATCAGTTACTCTTGTTGTGTAATTTAACTATCAATCAGATATATATGTGTTTTGCCATTTTAATCCAATTTTCTTCTTATTCATTTTTGCTTAATTCTTTTTTATTATGATAAAAAGGAGGAGAAAAATAAGAAATGAAAGAAATAATAAAAAAAAATTAAGTACATTTAGGGTGCATATATTCAGGGGGAGCATGCAAGAGGAGCTCTACTAAGCAAGTAGAAGCACATTGCATATTCTAAAAAAAATTGAAGATTTATCACTCAAATGTGTTGTCATCATCAAAAAGGGGGAGAATGTTAAGTCTAACCCCTTAACTAAGCTTGATTTTGATGATGAATGAAATTAAATAATTTAGTTTTGATGGTAAACAAACAAATGAGAGAAGAATAAAGGTACTAACAAATTATTTTCTAAGTGTTGCAGCACTAAATATCAAAACAGATTAAGTAACTACAAGAAATAAAAGGTGTTAATCATAAAATTATTACATTAACCCTTCAAAGGAAGATATACAAAGAAATGCTCAAATAAGAGGACATTCAAAAATCACTGAGAAATAAATCAAAATCTATTCAGAGGCTTGGCATGAAAGTTAGAAGTTAAAAAGAAATCAAGAATCAAATCAAAAGTTACGTAGAAGTACGTCAAAACAACATTAGAAATAAAACACGAAACTCAGAAGCACTCAAAAGTTACCAGACGTAACTCAGAACCATGTCAAAAGTAGATCAGAACTTCCTCATAATCAAGACATAGTATTATTGCAAATTAGAGGATGAATGGAAGTTTCATCAAGATTATAAAAGCATGTCAAAAGTAAAACAGAAGAAGTTTCTATACTCAAAAGTTATTCAAAACATACAGGAGCATTCTCAAAATTGGAGAACTATAACAAAAGAATTCTCAAAGGAACTTCCCACACTTAGAAGTTTTGAGAAGAATACTAGAAGTAATATCAGAACACACAGAATTAACATAGAAGAAACTATGCTACACAAAAACAATGCAAAACGTTGACACGCTACATAAAAGCAACGTAGAATCCCTGACAGACTATATAGAAATAACTCAAAAGAGAATCAGAAGCATTCTTAGAAGCATTCTCAGAAGCATTTTCAAGAAGGCACAAGTCAATGAAGAATAACAAAAGTAAAATCAAATTCTCATGGTCAAAAGTTCAGAATATGACCATTGAAGGATAAGATAATGCATAGAAATTCTGAAAGAGGATACTGCCAAAAATCTACTTATTACAAAAATTCTAAAAAACAACTTCAGAAGTTCTATTAAGTTATGGCTCAAAGGATAAAATTTTTGAACACTCTACTCAGAATTTTTGAAGCTCGACAAAATACAAAAGTCATTACCAACTCTGCCTAACTAATTTGAAAATGATGTCAAAGGTTACAATAGCTAAAAATTTTCAAATCTTATATAAAGATGATTAAGGTGACACTTAAAAATAATCATAGAACACACTGAAAATCATTTGATTCAAGAAGAGCATTCATAATCTTCCATCATTCAACTCTAGCTACTACAACACTCCCAAAGTATTCAGAGCCTTCAAAATCAAATTTGCGTCAACTTCAAAAGGAGTTTGAATCTGATCTCACTGCATACTTTATTCATTTAATTAAGTTTTAATTTTCGTACATATATGCCTAATCCTTGAGGCATTATTTTGTACATTCCATTTGAAAAAATAAGTGATTTAGTTGGTAATCTCTGTGAAACCAACAATGCGTAAAAGTTTTTGGTTAGCTTTGAAAAACCAGTAAGTTAGTTGGTTAGCTTGGAAACTAATTTGTATAAGTTAATTGGTAAGCTTGGAAACCAATATGCAAAAGTTTCTTGTGAGCTTGGAAAACCAGTAAGTTGTTGATGAACTTGCAAAACCAATAAGTGCTTTAGTGAAACTTGAGTTCAGTAAAGGAGACTGACTCAAAAAAGTGGAGTAAGAACCCAAGAAAGGCCGAACCACTATAAAAATATTGTATGTATGTGTTATGAGTTATAGTTTCTTTTATCTTAAGCACATCTCTTAAGTTATTGGCTAAAATTTTTAAAAGCTCAATTCACCCCCCCCCCTCTCTTGAATTACTATCCAGTTAGGGACCAACACAAAGTAATGCTTGATGCGTTGGCCATTGACTTGAAATGCTCTGTCGTCCCGCGTCCTCAACTCCACTGCTCCATGAGGAAACACTTTATTGACAACAAATGGTCCTGACCACCTTGATTTCAACTTTCTAGGAAACAACTTTAGTCTTGAATTAAATAGTAGAACATGTTATCTTGGATGGAATCTTGGTTGACAAGGAGCTTGTTATGATATCTCTTCATTCTCTCCTTACAGATGCTTGCATTTTCATAAGCTTGTTGATGAAATTCCTCCAAATCATTCAAGTGAAGCATCCTTTTCTATTCTGCAACTTTTAGAATCAAGTTGAACTTCCTCACTGCCCAATAGGCCTTGTGCTCCAATTCTACGAGGAGATGGCAAGCTTTTCCAAACACCAACCGATATGGTGATATGCCAATTGATGTTTTTATGTCATTTGATATGCCCAAAGTGCATCATCTAGTCTCTTAGACCAGTCCTTAAGTATGCCCAAAGTGTATTGTCTAGTCTCTTGGACCAGTCCTTACAATTCCATCCTACTGTCTTCTCTGGTATCTATTTGATCTCCTAGTTGGACACTTCCGCTTGTCAATTTGCCTGTGGATAATAGGCAAGTGCCACCTTATGTCTCACACCATACTTGGATAGTAAGTTGTTGAAAATTTTATTACATAAATGGGAACCCTCATCACTAGTGATTGCTCGCTGTCTCAAATGTCATGAAGATGTTCTTCTATAAAAATTTCAACACTACTTTTGCATCAATTATTGTTGTGGCTACTACTTCTACCCACTCTAAGACATAATCAATAGCAAGTAAGATGTATAAATGACCAAAAGAGATTGGAAATGATCCCATGAAGTTAATTCCTTAGATATCGAAAATCTCCACTTCAAAGACATTTGTTAGTGGTAGCTCACGTCTCTTAGAAATTGTTCCCATTCGCTGACAGCGATCACAAGTTTTCACAAACTTATAACTATCCTTAAAGAGTGATGGCTAATAAAATCTAGATTGTAAAACTTTTGTAGGAGTTTTATTAGCACCATGATGGCCTCCATATGGGGATGAATGATAACTCTGAAAAATGTCTTGCATTTCCTCTTATGGAATGCATCTCCGGATGATCTAGTCAACACACCTATTAAACAAGAATAGATCATCCCAAAGATAAGCCTCACATCATGCAAGAATTTCTTCTTTCACTACCCTTTAATGCTTGGAGGATAAGTTTCACATGCAATGAAGTTCACAAAATCTACATACCATGGGAACTTTCCACTCAAAGAGAAAAGTTTTTCATATGGAAACCTCTCCTCAATTGACTTCTTTGATTCTGGTTGTTCCAACCTCAACAAATGATCTGTCACTACATTTTTGCTTCCCTTCTCGTCCCTTATCTCTAGGTCAAACTCTTATAATAATAGTCTCCATCGGATCAGTTGAGGTTTGGCATCTTTCTTTGCAAAGAGATACTAGAATGGAGAGTGGTCAGTATACACTACTATCTTCAATCCAATGATGTAGGGTCTGAACTTCTCCAAAGCAAACACTATAGCCAGCATCGTTTTTTCTATTGTAATGTAATTCTTTTGTGCCTCATCTAGAGTCCGGGTTGCCCTGAAATTTTTTTCATGCTTTTGACCCAGAACTACTCCCAAAGCCAAGTTGCTAGCATCACACATCACTTTAAATGACTAATTCTAGTCAATGTTGGTCTCAGTAGGATAAGCTAGAACCCAAGAGAGGAGGTGAATTAGGTTTTATAAAATTCACTTCTTTTGACCGCTGTTTGATCAAATTCATTTCTTTCTTTTATGTTGGTGTGCTAATCAAAGCGAAGCAAATTGATGAAGCAAGTAAGAATATAAAGGAAAGATCAAGCACAGATAGCATACACAAATTATAGTGGTTCGGGCCCTCTCTTGGCACCTAATCCACTCTCTGAGTCAGCCTTCTTTGCTACACTCAGGTTCCACTAATCTTCTATAGAATCACATTTGGTTTTCCTGAGCTAACCAAGAACTCATACACTAGTTTTATAGAGCTCACCAGAAACTCACTATGTTGGTTTTCTCAAGCTTACCAACAACTTTAACAATATTGGTTTTCACAAGATCACCAATAACTTTAACCACATTGATTTTCACAAGCTCACCAACAACTTTAAACCTAGTTTTTAAGCTAACCAGCAACTTCTACAAATGAAATAGAATAAAATTAAGAAATTACACTTTTTGATGTGTTTCTTGATAAGCGCTGAGGAATATCTTTAGATGCAGTTCTTCTTGGTGCAAAAACTCTTCTTTTATGTTGTGGAGAGATCGGCCTTGAAGGAGATTGAAGAATGAAAGCTCTTTTGGAATATAGAAGTGATAGATCTTGGCCTTAGGATTTGCAAGATGATTTCTCTCTTTTTTTGTTTATATTTTCTCTTCTATGCTCTCTATCTTTTTCTTTTTTTAAAATGTCCCTTAAAGCTTCTTTAAATAGATCTTGAAAACTTAATCGTTGGATGAGGAGCTTAGAAGTTTCGTTACTTATAACACTCGAATTTTTGACCATTGGGCATTATCAGGTGGTATGGTAGGCACCTGGTCCAAGCGATTGTGCGCCAAGCAATATGCCAGGCAGCTGGTCCAAGCAGCTATGAACAATTTTCTAGCTTTGCTTCCAAGTCAATATTGTTGTAGCCTAGCAGGCGGTATGGTAGGCAGCTACCATACCGGCTGTGCTCCTAGGCAATAGGCACAAGCAGTTAGAGAATTTTCTAGGTGGTTCATCTTTTGGTGCTTCATTTCTTGATTTGTCTGATTGTTTATTGCTAGGTGGTTTGCTAGGCGGTTGCTCCAAGTGGCTGGTATCCTTCAATTTGTGTTTTTGCATTTTGATTCTTTTTGAAACTTTGACATCTTCTATTTAAATCAATAACGCATTTGTCACAAGTAGTATATATGAAGTATGAATAGTATATTTGATTTATACTTTGTAATAGATGTGTGTATAAAGTATATTTTCATTTATTTGCTTATACACACATAATTTCATTAAATCTCATGTATATACTATGTAATGTCAAAGTATATTAAAGTAATTGTTCAATTGTGAATATCAAAAAAATGAGTTTACATATATTGTAGATCATGGTAAGCCATAATGTATTTGTGCTTTATAATAAAGAAAGGTTTATTTAGGTATATTTGTTATTCTTACATTTACTAATGATATTTTCATGTTTTTCTGTTTATGAAGACATACCTAATTAATTATACACATGTTTCCTTGAAGTTTATCCAACATTCTATAATTATTCATTTATAATATATATACATTATGAAGCATGGATATTTACTTTAATCATAAACTTCATCCAATTATGATTTTTTTCTTTCATTGGTTAATACTTCCATGTAGAACATATATATATATATATATATTCATAAAAGATCCAACATATGATAAGAAAATGATCGCATAATGGATCATATGATTGTTTATCAGGTAATCATAGATATGCAAGAGATTTATGGAAAATAAACAAATATGAATGTATTCTAGCAAAGCATTTGAAAGATGTATTTTGACAGTTTGTTCTTATAGCAGAACATTTGAAATCATAAAGTATATGTGTATGTTTACTGTTGGATGTTGAAATTAGAATATATATGCTTTCTTCTAAAGTAATTTATAATTGAATAAACAGATTGGAAGATTGGTTTCAAGGTTTCTAAAATATATCAAAGTATAGACTTCAGAGCCTCTGAAGTAATTCTTCAGAGTTTCTGAAATGACTTCAAAGTTTACGTCTTAACTTTAGAGTTTATTACTTGACTTCAGAGGAGTTAATTAGATGTTGTATTTTTAGAGATTTAAAAGTTGTATTAGGTGCTAGTTTCAGAGTTTTCTAATCCTGAAGAATTAAAGAGTTGTTTCAGAGTTTCGGAAACTACTTTAAGTACAAGCTTTATAATTTTTGAGAAATTACTTTATGACCTCTGAAGATGGAAAAATAACTTTCTAAAATACTATTAAAGTTTCTGAAATACTTTAAAAGTGTTCTAATGGTACATATGAGTAATTTAGATACAACTTTTAGGTAATGTTCCAATTCTTATAATCATGTTATCATTATCATTATAAAGTAAATAATTTATACACATGGATCAACATGAATTATATTTATTAGGCACATGTATAGTTCTAATTCTTGTTTTCCAATATTAATAATATCATTAGCATAATGCAAATCTAGTATAAGTTTTGTTGTCATGAAAATTATCTATTATACATGTGTGGATCATCATCATAATACATATATAACTAAACAGTCAGGCATTGTCAAAATTGGTGCAAAAATTATTTTTTGCTTTAACTTGTTAAATGTCTGCAAATAATCATTATCAAAGTTAAATAGAGCATCTTTCTCAAGGAGATTGCATGATGATTTTGCAATCCTTGAAAACTCCTTAATAAATCTCTAGTAAGACCCAACATTCCCTAAAAAATTGTGAACTTCTTTCACTATAGTTGGAGGTAGAAGTTGTTCAATTGCTGCTATTTTTGCTCGATCAACTTCTAATCCTTGCAAAGATACCTTCTATCCCAACACTATTCCTCCTCTGACTATAAAATGACATTTTTCCCAATTCAAAACTAGATTAGTTTCTTTTATAACATAAGAGATAAAGTGCAAACATTGATCAAAAGTTAATCCAAATACAAAAAAATTATCCATGAATACTTCTGGTATTTCCTCCACCATATCGTGAAAGATTACCATCATACAACGTTGGAAGGTGACTGGAGCATTACACAACACGAAAGGCATTCTCCTATATGCAAACGTATTATAAGGATAGGTGAAAGTAGTTTTTTTTTATCTTCTAGGGCAATCATAATTTGGTTATACCCAGAATAATCATCAAGAAAATAGTAATACTCATGCCCCGCCAAGCGATCCAACATTTGGTCAATAAATGGTAAAAAAATAGTCCTTTTAAGTTACTTTGTTCAACTTTCAATAATCAATACAAACTCTCTAACTTGTAACTATTCTAGTGTGGATCAACTCATTTTTTTCATTCTTAAATATAGTCATACCTCATTTCTTTGGTACACATTGAATAAAACTTACCCATTCACTATCGGAGATAGCATATATAATACCTGCTTTTAGTAACTTCAATACCTCAGCTCTTACTACCTCTTTCATTATCGGGTTAAGCCTCGTTCTCTTAATGGCTTGAATGACTCTTCTAGCAAAATTTTGCGCATGTAAATTACCGGGCTTATTCTCTTGATATCTTCAATTGACCATGCAATTGCCGATTTATACTCTCTCAAGATTCACAACAGCTTTTCCTCTTCTAAACCTGTCAAAGAGGAAGAAATGATCACTGGAAAAGAATAATTATTGCTTAGATATGCATATCTAAGGATGTTTAGGTAACTGCTTAAGCTCTGTTGCAGTGTTCACTTCTTCAACTAATGAGTCTTCCTCTAGTGCTTCAGTTTTCTTATTTGTTCCTTCTGCAGAAACTATTTCCAATGCTAAGACATGCTCCATGACTTCTCTAGAGCTTGTCTTATCATAGCTAACTGAATTTGAAATGCAATTTTCTAGAGGATCTTGAATGCATTCATCAGTAAATACAAAATTAATGTACTCATTCAAAACCTCTATCCTACTGCATTTCTCATTCTCAAGCAAAAAATTCATAGAACGATAAATGTTAAAGTTTTCCTGCTCATTGTTTATTCTTAATGTTAGCTCTCCTTTCTGGACATCTATTAGTGCCCTTCCTATAGCTAGAAATGGTCTTCCCAAAACCAGGGGCACTTCATGATTTTCCTCCATGTCCAATACAATGATGTTCACTAGAAAGATGAACTTATCCACATTTACCAATATGTCTTCAATAATTCCCCATGGATAGGTTAACGACCTATCTGCTAACTGCAATGTGATGGTCGTCAGTTTCACCTCCCCAAGTCTGAGTTTCTAAAAAATAGATAAAGGAATTAGATTAATAGATGCTCCTAAATCATACAATGTCTTATGAAAAGAGGAATTGCCAATGGTACAAGGGATAGTAAAACTCCTTGGGTCCTTCAATTTTTGAGGAAGTTTTCTCTTAAGAATTGTGTTGCATTCCTCTATCAGCTTCATATTAAATTTCTCCAACTTTCACTTTTAGACATGATCTCCTTGATAAATTTAGTGTAGTTAGGCATCTATTCTAAAGCATCAAATGGATTATTAATATGAATTTTCTTGAACATTTCCAAAAACTTCTTGAACTATTCATCTATTTTTTTCTTCTAGAATTGCTGAGGGAAAGGTACCTTGGGTTGCAAGATAGGGGGATTGTTAGGAAATGTAATCCTCCCTGGTTGGTACTCTTCTTTTTCAGTTTCCTCTTGTTTCTCTCTTTAATCTGGATCTTAGCTTTCTGAAGAATGTCCTCCAGACAACTCAGGCCCTTCTCACACTCTTGGTGATTCTAGTTCTCTTTCACTTCATAACATCATAACATTACAATGCTGTCTTAGGTTCTTATCTGTGTCGCTTGAAAAAAAATCCTTGTTAGAATTGTTGGACAAGCTGGCAATCTACCCGATCTATGTTTCCAGAGACTTGATGGATGCATTGATATTTACCATGGTCATTTGTATGTTATCAAGTCTCGTCTCATTCCTAGAAAATCTATTTCGACTTTCTTGAACAAAATAGCTCATAAGGTCTTCTAAGGATGGCTTGTTTTCAGTTGGTTGAGTTTGATGTCACTATTGAGGTTGAAATCCCAGAGAATGGTTCAAGTTGTTCCTTGGATTTTTATAAGGGATGTTATCTTGATTCCTACAATTTCTAGGATAATATGGATTTTGCATGTTATTCCCTCAGAAATTACTATAGCCTTTGTTATTAATGTATTGTATTTCTTCTCTGTTTGGATCTCTAGTACTATACACTTCACTTGGTAGAGAAGATGAAGATGACTCTCCTACAATAGACACTCCCTTGGTTGTGAAATTAGCAATAGCCAATTGGTGTGTCAAGGATGATATCTGTGCAGTCAAGGCTGTAATGTGGTCCACCTCAAGACAACCTACAACCTTTCTCACCATGTTTCTCTCATTTGGCCGCTGAAATGTATTTAAAACCATGTCTTTAAGCAATTAGTATGCATTATCTATAGTCTTGGCCATTAGTGAGCTCCCAAATGTAGCATCCAATATTGTTCTCATTTGACTATTCAACCCATTGTAAAACAATTGGATCTGTAACTAATCTGGAAACCCATGCCGCGGATATCTTCTAAGCAGATCGTTAAATCTCTCCCAACACTCATAAAGTGGCTAGAAATCCATTTGTTTGAATTAGCCAATTTCACTTCTTAGTTGAGCTGTCTTGGATGGAGGAAAGAACTTTACTAGGAACTTCTCCACCATCTCGTTCCATTTTGTAATGCTTCTTGGTTGCAAACACTGTAACCAAGCTCTAGCTTTGTCTCTCAACAAGAATGGGAATAACCTCAATCTAATAGCATCGTCTTGGACTCCATTCATCTTCATAGTGTGACTGATGTCTTGAAACATGGCTAAATGAATGTTCGGGTCTTCTCTTGGTGAACCCCCAAATTGGTTCTACTGGACCATGTTGATTAGTGTTGGCTTCAACTCGAAGTTATTTACATTGATAGTTGGGCGAGTGATACCGGTGTAGTTCTCATTAACCATCAATCTAAAATAATCTTTGATTGCTTTCTACTGTGGTTGCAAGTTTTGTTCTACTCTCGGCTAATTTTGTTTTGGTTTGGGTATGGCCCTTATTTCTACTCACTTCGCCTTCTAAATCTCTCGTAGTGTTTTCTCAATTTTTGGATCAAAAGGAGTTAGATCAGAAGTTATGTGATTTTGCATACACTGTTATGAGAACTAAGGAAATTGAATTTATGCAATAAAAATAAAAGAAATGTAAATATAATAAAAGAAAATACAAATCCAAATTAAATCTAAAATTATATATTAACAATATTAGTGAAAAATCAAAATAATAATAATCCCCAATGTCAAGTTTTATAATATAGTGATGAATGAGTGTCATATTCACAAGGATTATGTATTTTAATTTCTCACTAGTTATCGTTATTAATAATATTAATTTTATCTAAATAATCAAAAGTTAAAGGATTGAATAATAAATCAACTGAACAAGATTTGACAAGAATAAATCAAGGTATGAAGACTCTAGAGGTTGATGTCATTCATGCTTTATTCATGGTGCTTTCAACGCCTTACCAATTAATTATTGCATTTGTTTATAAATCGAAAATCCTAATTCACTGGACCCCCTCTCCTGAGTGTTAGGTTAAGTATCTATTTCCAATATCTTGATCTCAATATCCCTATAAAAATCTGAATAATGGGAATGTATTATGTCCGATGATTCTCTATGAAAATTTCATAAAACCTAGAAGCTCTCTCAAGTCATCTGCGATTTTATGTTGTAAAGCCTAGATCCTATTTGGGGTTACCTCTTCTAAGTGTCAAATCCTAAATACATGATCAATCAATAGATGACCAGTCAATTGAAAGCATTAAATACCAAACTTCGCAAATAAACCAACTTGCAATATTAATCAAGCAAAGCATTGATTATTCCATGAATATCATATCATATAAACTCCATCTTCCCTGTGGAATGAGGGAAATTAGCTAAAATAAAAATTGATCCAATAAAAACTCAACATCATCATTTTTTAAATACCAATATGAATTCCAACACAAATCACAAGTATAAGGATTTAAATCATTTGAAATAGAGAAAAATAATAGTAATAAGGCCTTCCCCTGTTCAGCCTGGATTCCAATCCTTATAAAGCAACTTCTTCCTCAATTTCAAGCTTAATCGTCTACCCTCCAAAACTCTCTAAGAAGAACCCTAAAAACCCTAACCAAGAGTCTCCAAAAAACAAGAACCAAAAGAATCCTCTTGCATTGCCTCAAATACTCAACGAAAGAGGAAGCGGAAGTTGTGGACCGGCGCCAGCGCCCCAGTGCCAGGATTGTTTGATGGAAAATTTTTACATTGGCTGAGTTGGACACTGTAGCGCTAGTCTTGCT
The DNA here is from genome assembly GCA_036873735.1 of Pouteria campechiana. Classification (NCBI taxonomy): domain Eukaryota; kingdom Viridiplantae; phylum Streptophyta; class Magnoliopsida; order Ericales; family Sapotaceae; genus Pouteria; species Pouteria campechiana. The sequence continues at coordinate 18,099 of JAYJMB010000047.1, forward strand.
ACCTACTTTTCATATATTTTTCTTGCCCCCTTTCTTCCATCTTTGAGTTGCACTTTTGGTCCTTGATTTGGCTACATTTCTCTTCCATCCATGGAACTTATAAAAACACATAGAAACACGTGAATAACTTATAAATTATCAAGGATTAACAAGTAAATAAGCTTATTCAATACTAAATATAAGTGAATATAATTCACTTATCAGTGAGCTATGGGTGTGTGTTGTTTAATTGATGATGATTTTGGTATGCATGATTATACATGATGATGGGTTGTACAGGTCAAAGATGGATAGTTCAAGGGAGATTCTACTTAAAATTCCTCGTGATGCTACCCTAAAGTAACACCCGGGAAGTGGGGCATTACAACTACCATTTTACTTTAATGATCTTGCATCCCTAAAGTATTTCCCATATTATATATTATATAACAGGGAATAATTCAGTGGTGAAATGACCATCCAATTCTTCTATGGTCATGCCTCATTTGGGGCTTACCTTGATGATAATGTGAAATATGAGCTAACT
>JAYJMB010000048.1:0-18624 GCA_036873735.1 Pouteria campechiana
GTTCCGTTGGCATTTTATTTCTTCCTCATTATTTACTATGCCTGATCTGACTTCTCGAGATCGCCCCCCGCGGCGTTTCAAACAGAAAGCATTGACACAAATGATTATTATAGATGAATTACTATTTAAATTTGTTGAAAGAGAAGAATTTAAGGATTTTTTTTCCAAGAAGTGCAACCATGATTGAAGCATATATCAAGAACTGGAGTTGTAAAAGATTGTCTTCAGATAGACAAAATAGAGCAGAAGAAGTTAGAAGACATTTTGAAAGACAAGATTCAGCATGTCTATTTGACCACAAATATATGGACTTCATTTCAGAATGTGGAGTATTGGTAACTTACTATACATTATATAGATACAAATTGGAAGTTGCAAAAGAGAATTATTAATTTTTATCTTCTTCCTTCACCACATATAGGTAATAATATTATGAATGTGATTAATTGATGTTTAATAAAGTGGAAGACAAATTATATTTGTACTATTACAATGGATAGTGCTAGTGCTAATGATGTGGTTGTAAAAAAATTAATTAAAAATTGACAAAATAATTACTTATTACAAGCTAGAGAGTATTTTCATGTTTGATGTGTTGCATTCATAGTGAATTTTATTTCAAAGATGGTATAGATGAAGTGAAAGAGTTCGTAATTTGCATCCGTAATTATGTCAATTATATAAGGAGTTCTCCTTTAAGATAACAAAAATTTGAAGAGTGTTATTATACTCCAATCACCAACTCCTTATGTTTGAATGTGTTGACTTGATGGAACTCTACTTTTTTAATGTTGTGGAGTGCTTTGAAATATGATAAGGCTTTTGAAAATTTGGAATAGTTAGATCATCACTTCTACCTTGAAGATCTTCCAAGACATTATGATTGGAAAAATGCTAGAGTTTTGTGTAAGTTTTTGGAATATTTTTATGATGTGACTGATGTTTTATCTAGGTCTTCTTATGTTATTGTAAATTAATACTTTCATGAGGTTGATGAAATTCAATCACTTTATATGATAACATGGATAAAGGAGATCATTTCCTTCATGACATGTGTATTAGAATGAAAGGAAAGTTTGAAAACTATTGGGGTTTTATTGATAAGATGATTATGTTGTTAGTAATTGCTCTTGTGTTGGATCCATGTCATAAATTATCATATGTGGAATTTAGTTATTTAAGATATTTTGAGCTAGATTAAGTAAAAGAGATTTCTAAGAAAGTAAGAGATGCTTTAGTAAAATTGTTAGGATATATCAAGTGTGGTTAAAACATTCTTCTACTATGTCTACTATGGGCTTGATAACAAGTGAAGGAAGTAAACAAACAAATGAGCAAAAACCACCTCACTTAGGAGAGAGGAAAAAATTTAAGCAATGGAAGTATAACAAGTAAACTATAGATCTTAGAACCAAAGTGAGTTGATATTTTGAGGAAAGGTTAGAGGAAGATGAAGGGGATTTTGATATTTTAGTATGGTGGGTTACTTCTAATTAGCGATTATTATCTTATGTGACAAGATATGTGCTAGATATTCCTATTTCTACTATTGCTTTAAAATCTATAATGCTTTTAATCAGTTTTGAAGTTCACTGTCACCAAGTCTTGTTGAGTACTTGATTTATTCTCAAGAATGACTAAGATCAATGCCAAGACAAACTGAAGAAGAGGATCATCTACCAAAACTTGAGAAAGCTAAAGTAGGAAATATATATTTACTTTATTTAACTTCCAAAAATATTTCTTTTTTATTTATGATAAATCATAGCTTATGTGATTGCATTTCAAAAAGTTGAATCGATGTTGAACCTAGCACTACAACCCCTAATTAGTTTCAACTTAAGTTTGCTTCAATTCATTTGGCTTACTTGTTTTGTTAAAGGTAATTATTTTCTACTATAAGAGGTATTAGTTATACACAGACACACACACACACACACACACACACACACACACACTTTTTATTTTATCTTTAAATATTTTGTGTCTTAAAGTAGTGCATTTAATTACTATTTTTTAAAAAAAATGACCTTTGCTTGGAAGAAGGACTAAACATTGAAGGATGACGATTGATGAATGATGAATATTTAGATGACTTGTTTAAAGGCCTTAGACCTAATTAAGCATTATTTGGACTTGTATCTTGTTTAATTATTTTATGAACTTTTTATCTTATTTGAATTTGGAACTTTAGTGTGATTTTGGATATTTAAACTTTAAGTTTGGGATGGATCTATTTTATTTACATATTGTTGAATGTTGAAGATGAATAGTCTCTTTTTTACTTATTGACATAACCTAAATTCAATCCAAATTTAATTTGAACCTAACCTATTGAATTTGGGTTAGGTTAAGGTTTTTAAAATAGGGTTAGGTTAAGGTTAGGTTGACCTCAACTCAAACTTGAATGACCTAAGTTGCACCCCTAAGCGAAAGCATTTTATAAAGCTGGAAGAGACTACTTCCATTTTGAAGGCGTGAGAGGAAGCGCTAGTTACTAGCCAAGATATTGCTAATGTTGCAATTGCTAGTCAGGAAACTACAAAAATAGAATGCAATAATGCAATGGGAGCTACTATGGATAAGACAACAACATTAGTGAGCTTTGAAGTGGAAGCAGCATCTCAAGGGCAATCTCTTCATGAAGAGATTGCCTGATTGAAGATATAGCATGCTTCTGCACTAAGGTGGGCTCATGTTGAGCAACTGCAATAACTAGCAGTGGAACCTAAATACTAGGAAATGGTATTAAGCTAGGGACCAGCCTTGTTTTCATATAGTTTTTACTCTTGTAGAAGAAAAATAACTTGGAAGTTTCCCTATGCAAATGTTAGAAATATTGTTCATAAGGAGTTTGACATGGATATTTAATATCATTATAATAATACAAAAGATATAAGAGTGAAATAAAAGTTTTTTTATTTTGATTTTTGATCTTTTCTACAATTTTTGTATTTCTTTAGCATTTGTGGACGTTCTTATGTTCACAGGTAACTCTAATATTTTCTAAGGGATTTTGTCCTTAGTTTTTGTGTTTAAGTTCAGGTCTTGAAATCTCTTCCTATTGCAGGTATAGGTTCTAGAGATCCCTTCCTTTGTCTTTTTTTGGGTGGGGCCTCATCGGGTTGCATCTTGTTTTGTCTTCTTTTGGGTTTGGCCTCTAGGGTCTTTTCTCATTTTATCTCCTTTTAGGTTGGGCCTTATGGAGCCGCTTATCATTTACTCTTCTTATACGATTGGCCTCGTGGGGCTGCTTCTTGTTTTATCTCTTTCTAGGTTGGGTCGTATGGGGCCGCTTCTCGTTTTATCACTGTCTAAGTTGGGCCTTGGGGGGCTGCATCTCATTTTGTCTTCTTCTAGGTTGAGCCTCTTAGGTTCGCTTCCCATTTTGTCTTCTTCTAGGTTAAGATCACTAGCTTCTTGTTTCATCTTCTTTTGGTTTGGACCTTGTGAGACCACTACCTATTTTGTCTTCTTTTGGTTTGGGCTTGTTCTTGTGTTGTCTTTTGCTTTTATGAGCTCCGAGGTGGTGACTAAACTGGTTATCCTACTACAAAAAGAAAGTTAGTTAGAGGTTCCCTAATAGTAAGACTAGTGAGATAGTTTCAGAGGAATCTAACAATAATATGTATATTTGATGTAAACTATATTTGAAAAGAGAAATGAAAATATTTCATAAATTTTTTATTGTGGCCTAACAATTTAAATGACATGATAACAATAATTATAGATTTTCATGTTCTATTAATAATATATCCATAGATGTTCCAAGTATGTGGAATACTCCTTCCATTGAGTCACCATAGTGGGTAAGTTCTGTTGTTCAAGACTTCACTGACCTGATATGGTCCTTCTCGTGTTTGCACTAGTTTTCCTTCGGTATTGGTGGGTCATTGATCATCGCTTCCAATAGAACATGGTTTCCTTCCTGAAAGCCTTTTGTTTCGACCCTCCTGTAATAATTCTATCTTACTTGATTTTGATGTATGGCGGCTTGTACCTAGGCATTAGCTGTGACTTCATCTAGCACATTGTGATTAGCTTTGTGGGTTTCCTCGTTCAAATCCATGTTGAAGTTTAAACCCTAACAAAGGTGATTTGTAGCTTGATTGGTATCAAAGCTTTAGAATCACAGGCAACCATAAAGGGTGTTTTGCTTGTTGACCTCTTAAGAAGCATTCAGAGTGCCCATAATATTTTAGGGGGTTCAATGTACTAACCACCTCCTCACCCTTTCATCTTTTTTCGTATCCCCTCCACGATCCTTTTGTTGGTTGCTTCTGCGAGTTCGTTGATTTGTGGGTAGGCTATCAAAGAGAATTTTATGTATCCCTTAAGAGGCATAAAAGACTTAGAAAGATTTGCGATCAAACTTGCTAAGTTTAACCCTTTTACTTAGCCTACTTTTGATGATGAATGTGAAGTAATAGCTAAGTTTTAATGATGAGCAAATACATGAGTGAGAAAGTGAAGTTTTAATAAGCTAATTTCCTAGAGATAAGGAATGTAATAACTCAAGAAATCAATGTTAAACATGTCATAGATTAAGTTTCACAAGAAGAAACCATTTAAATGTAGAAGATAAAATAGGTTTTACAATTCAGAGGATATCTTAGTAGTTTCAAAGTAACTCTGAAATTGAATTCCAAAATTTAAAGGACACTTCATAAGTTTTAGAGAAGTCTAAAAATTTTAGAAGTTACTTTAGAGGTTTTGAAATCAACTCAAGCACAAATTATTTCAGAGGATCCTTTAGTGAAAGAATAGAGCATCAAAAGCTTGAAAAACCAGCCATTAGTGGTAGTTTGGTTTGTCAATCTTCAAAGTGAACTTCAGAAGAATCAACCTCGAGTTTCAAAGGTTTGAAAACCTCTTTGGACCAAGCTTCCCTCTCTGAACAACCTTCAGTGGAAGAAAGATAGACTTTCAGAAGTTTGAAATTTTAATGCTGCAATGGTCACTAGCAATGCTAACCCAACTTTCAGAGTTTTAAAGGCATCACTACCTACTTTTTGGATTGAGTGGATTATAAGTTATATAAAATGGTCAAACCCTCAAGAAAAGCAATCACAATGGTTCTAATCTCTTCCAAAGCCTACAAATAAAAGATTAAGAAGCTATAAGCAAGAGTTAGACACTTAAAAGCTTACACATGCATTTACACGAGATCAAAAAAAAAAAAAAAAATTCTTTCAACAAAGTTTCAACTCTTTTGTGTTACACTTTGAACCAAAGCTCAAAGTTACATCCTCATCAAACTTTTGGGAGTTTGAACTATCTGTTCTTCATTGATAATTTTTTTATTTCCTTGTTCTTAATTGTATATACATTTTCCTAAATAAGGAAATTTTACTTGTACAAGTTCTTAAATACTTTCATTGTTCTTGCAAACAAGGCCCTTGTAATATTGGAATAAGCTTGTGTAAGTAGTGAAACTTGTATTGGTTGTAAGAGTTCTTTGGTGAGCTTGGGAAAACCAACTTGTTATTGTTTGGATTATGTTAGTGAACTAAGACAGTAAAGGAGACTATCTTAGAGAGTAGAGTAGGATCCCGACTAGAGCTAAACCACTATAAAATTACCATTTCATTATATTGTGTGATATTTTCAATCTTTTCTTAGCACAAATTGTTTTATTTCGCCAAAATTTTTTGATACATAGTTCATCCTCCCTCTTGAGCTACCATTTGTAACGAACCAACAAAACTAGATTTCATTATTCGTAATTAGGATACTAGATACTCCATATTAGCATATAATATTTTCTAATATAAATCCTTCTACTTGTACAGCTGATATGGATTGTATTGCATTAGCTTCAACTCATTTATTGAAGTAATTTTAATGACAATGATATTTTTTTGTCTTCTTATTGCTAGTGGGAATGGAACTAGGATGTTCATCCACCATTAATAGAATAACCATGGGCTGCTGATGGTAGCTAACTTGGTGGCAAGGAGCTATGGGATGTTTACATGATACTTGTCACATTTCTACATGTATTCCTTTGAATTAAAGGCCATAGTAAGTCAATAATACCCTTTTCAAATCACCTTAAGCATGAGGGTCTTGGCCCTAATGTTATTTGTGAATTCTCCCCCATGACTTTGCTCGATGATTTTTTACCCCTCATTCTTAGCCATGCATTGGAGATATGAATGTGTGTGTCCCCTGCGATATAGTTTATCATTGAGGTAGATGTACTTACTACAACTTCACCGTGAATCATGTTGATTTCTTCATCTCTAGTGGATTCATTGGCTTTCTCCCTTTTTTTAAGTATGCATGGATTAGATCCATCCATGTTGGCTCTTGAACTTCAATAGCCATCTACTTAGCATCTTCGACTATGGGGCTAGCAAGGTGTACAAGTAAGATGGTCTTCTAGGGAGCAAATGTAGGCCTTGAAGCCATCCTTGATAACATATATACTTTTTTCCTAGCTTCTGTTGGTATTTGTAGGGTGGAGATATTGGAAATTTATTCCATCATCTTGTGGGCTACCTAGAGATATTGCACCATTATTGATTTCTTGGTTTCATTTTGTTTCTTTAGCTTCTTCACCATGAGCTGAGAATTACATTGGATTTGCGGTTCTTGTACATTCAATTTTTGAGCTATTCGGAAACCTACCTGCAAGGCTTCATATTTGACTCTATTGTTGGTGGCAGGGAAGCCAAATCATCGAGTGTACCCAACCGTGGTTCACTCCGGCCTTTGTGGGATTAGGCTAGCTCCTGCTCCCACCTTATTCGAAGATTTGTCCACATAAGGTTTCCACTATGGTACCTATCTAATAGGCATGTTGCTTTCGTAGCGTATTTCTTCTAGCAGTATCATGGTTGCCATGATAGATTCCATGTTAGTGGTGAAGATAGGCCTTTTTGAGATAATTGCTTCTTCGGTACCAGTATTTGTTCATTCCACAATAAAATCTATCATAACTTATCGTTCGATGGCTGTTTGTGGGAGGCACTTGAGGTCAAACTAGTTGAGTTCCATTGCCCACTTAACCATATGGCCCAAAAGCCCCTTCTTTTGGAGGAGGTGCTTTAAAGGTAGGTCGGTATAAATACAGATTGAATGCCATTAGAAGTATGGACGCAGTCTTCTTGTAGTGATTACTAGAGTGAAAGCCATCTTCTCTAGTGCTAGGTATAGGTACCTTGCTTTAATAGATCTCAATATTACATTGATGTAGTATAATGTTGATGGTCGGATACTCACTCTCGGAATAGTTTCGCTACAATTATTTTAGATCTTATTGCTGAGTAAACATACAAAGTTTCTTCCCTTTTGGGAGAATATAATAATGGGAGAGAATTAAGATAAACCTTTAGGTCTTTGAAAGCTTCTTGTGACTCTTGGCTCCATTCAAATGCTTTTGTTGCTTCCCAAGTATTTATCTTATTGAGGGCTTTGAAAAAGGGTGGGCTTCTTTCAGCTAACTTTGATAAAAACATGTTTAGTGCTGCTAGCCTACCTGTTAGCTTCTATATGTCTTTGGTATTTTTGAGTGCTTTCATTATCACGGATGGCTTTGATTTTTTTTTTTTAAATTAGCCTCTATCCCTCTCTAGGATATTAAGAATCTCAAGAGATTTCCTTATGAGACTCAAAAAATGCACTTTTATGGATTCAACTTCATTTGATGCTCTCATAGGTTTGGAATGTTTCTTCCAAGTCACAGAGATGTTCGATGAGGAACTGACTTTTGATGACTATGTTGTCTATATAGGCCTTCATATTTCTATCAATTGGGCTTTTGAATACAATATTTACCATCTTTTGATAGGTAGCACATGTATTCTTTAATCTAAATGACATGACTTTTTAGCTCATGTCCCACTGTGGAATCATCTAGTTAATCAATGTAGGAAAGTGGTAGTTGTCCTTTGGACAAACTTTGTCTAAGAATATGAAGTCCATGCATATCCTCTGCTTCCCATTGACTTTCTGGACCATCACTACGTTGGCTAACCACTTTAGGTAGTACACCTATCTAATGAAGTCATCTTGTAGTAACTTTTCAACTTTGACAGCAATGGCTTCTCTCTTCTCTTAGGAGCATGGATGCTTTTTTTATAATTAGTTTATGATATTCATTTATGGCTTGTCTATGGTAGGCTATTACTAGGTCTAGTCCGTGTTTGATGGTTCCCATGCAAAAATGTCTGAGTTTTTTTTTCGAAGAGGGCCATCAGTCCTTACTAAAGGGGTGGTTCTAGGGCAGATTTGATATGAACTATTTTTGCTAAGTTACTGCAAAAGAGAAGAACCTTTAGCATGGTTCCATGGGCTCATTACAAGCAATCTATTACTCATCACTGGCATACAAGGTATCGATCAACATATTACTTAGAGACTTTTTCTTTAAAGAACTTTCATAACATTCTTGAAAGGTTTTCTTTAGAGACTTTTTCTTTAAAGAACTTTCATAACATTCTTGAAAGGTTTTCTTATTACCTTTGGCTAGGCCACTTCTCTAGAGGTAGAAAATGTTAAATTTAGTTGTGTAGCTTTGATGATAACAAAATTTATCCATGACTTGAACCTAAGCTAATGAAGGTTTGCTAAGATTTTGAGTGACAAAGGAGAGGAGTTGGGCTATATAGGCTTGGCAGGGCTACTAGAATAATGTTCTTAAGCTTTCAAAACACGTAGGAGAGCCCAAGGCTATAGAGGTTTGTAGCACTTGCCACCTTGTTAAGTGTTCCGAAATCACATTAACAAAGGAGACATATAGAGGTTAGTAAAGATTTTTGTAATTACCATATTCTATAGAGGCATGGATAGAGGAGACAAACAAAGTTCTTCAAGGTTGTGATCATCCATAGAGTTTTTCGACAAAGGAGAAGTTACATCTACAAAGGTCTATAGCTTTAATGGTCAAAAAGTGATGTGATGTTTTGATGGTTAGATTTCCAAATGATCATTTTCCAAATGCTCAAAGCCCCTATGGAACTTATAAATAGAAGTTCCATTGAAGAAGAAAAAAATTCTTGAGGATTCTAAGTGCTACAAATGAATCAATTACAAGAAACCTAATCAAGTCGACAAATGCATTCACTGTAAGGTGCTCTGATGTTCAACGAGATTAAAGCTACATCAAATCCAACACAAGTGGAGTTCAAGGCACTATAAAGTTATTATTTATTCTTTGTATTTGAGCTTAATTTGTGTACACTTAAGCCTAGATATAGACATTTCATTATACACTTTATCTTTGTTTGAATTCTCTAATAACAAGGAAGAGCTACCCTCTAGCAACAAATTGAAATGAGTTCCCTAATAAACTCATGAAGCTAGGCATGAGTGTAAGAGTTCCTAATAAGCTTGGTGAAACTAGGTAGTGTAAGAGTTTTGAGTGAAATCTAAAAACCAAGGGAGTGTGATTCTACATATGCATAGTGAAACCTAAGGTTGGGGATACCTTGGAAAGTGGAGTTGGTGCCAAAGGAGCCCAAACTACTATAATCCTTATATGTTATTATTGTATGCTTGTGTACTTCCACTATTATTTATTTTTATACTTGCACATCTACTTAATCTCGTAATCTTGTTTACTTTTGTATTTTTCCATACACCTTGTTTTTGAATCAATAATTAATGTTTAAAATCAGACTCAATAGAAAATTTTACTGCCATGTCATATATTGATACTACTAGTTTAATCTTGTTCAGCCTAGGGTTCCTAAGTACCGTGTTGCAGGCAAATGGTACTTTTATCACAAAAAAATCTAGGACATTTTTTTTTTATCTCTCCTTCTCCCATGGTGTATGGAAATGTTATGATACTAAGGAGATTTTTTACTTTCTCAAAGTAATGGCAGAACAGAACATCAGCCGATGACCCACTATTAATTGTGATATGCTTCACTTCAAAGTTGGAGATTATTGCTTTGATAACTACTACGTCATCATGCAAGACCGCGATATTGTGTGTCCCCTTCGAAAAAGATGATAATATTCTTTTCTCTTACTCTTGGAGGTTTTCCCTACCATATTAATTTGTTCAACATAGGCTCAATTTTTGATTCGAGTGTTTTTGTGTAATGTTGTTCACTCATAATTATATTGATGGTTCCCGCCATTGGTTGATTAGCATCTATCATAACATCTCTTTCTTATTCTCATGGAACTATTTCCCTCTGTCTAGGAGCTTCCTCCCTCCTATTGTTTTTACATTCCCTTCTTCATCCGTTGTCTGCCACATAGTGCTACAATCTCCCTCTTCTAATTATGTTTTTGATCTCTTCTCTAAGTTGTCTATAATATTTACTATCATAACCTTTATCCTTATGGTAGAGATAATATATTTTATGATTCTTATCTTTTAGGATTTGGTCTTAGTGGGCGAGGTTTAAGGCAGCAGTGTTGGTTTTTGATTTCTTGATATATATATATACATACATACATACATATACATATACATATACATATATATATATATGTACATACAAGACTTATTTGAAGGAGTATAGTTATCGTGTTTGCCCCTCTCTCTTGGATAATTCTCCATTGCAGGGGATTTTCTCTTTCTTTTATTCTAGCTTTTGTAGTCTCCTTCAAAAAATTCTTCTCCATCAATATGCCTGTTCAGAGCTTTCAGGAGCTTAAAATAGCTTTCAAGTGGTTCCAAATGCAAACGATATTTAATTTGTTTACATTTAATCTCATTTTGTAGTGCAACCATCACTACAATTTGATCTAATCCATCAATATCTAGAGTAAGCTGATTGAATCTATCAACACACTCTTGAAAAAACTCTCCCTCTTTCTGTCTGACTACTATTGGCAATTCTATTGTCTTTTCTTTTGATGTTGCCCTATGAATCTAGCTAGGAAGCATCTTCATAATTTCCTATAAGTTTTTATGAATATGAGATCTAGTGTCCAATACAATGAGAGTATTGCTCTTTTTTGTGTAGGTTGGAAGGCTCAACATTTGACGATGTTGGATGCTACCATGAGATTCAATTGATTGTCATATCTAAAGAGATGGTTTCTTGGATCTATTGTTCCATCATAGGCATTGAGATGGGAGACTTTAAATCCCTTTGGTAGGGGTTTTTCTATAATTTCCTTTATGAAGAGAGGTTGTTCTATTATTCCACCATATTCTATGTGCCTCCTTGAGATTCTTTTCTTGAGTCCTTTGATCCTCTCTTATAGGGCTTTGTGGGCTTCCGTCTGGACATGTGATTGTGCTTCATCCTCTCCTAGATTCTAGTTATCCTAAACATTTTGAGCATTTATTTGTCCCTAGGCTAATTCCCTTGCGACATTGGTATATATGGATGGATAACTGAGGATGCCTTCAAGGTTTCCTCTTTTTTCTATAAGGAGGGAGAGTTCCCTCACCTCCTGGTGCCTAGTGTGGGTTGTGGTGGGTACGCCCTTTGTTATTCCCATGTTAGGTATGGCACCTAGAATTGGTTCCTGCACTAGGTCCATTAATGGTCTTGCTCATTATGGGAGCACAGGGTTGTTATGAAGATCAAGCCTTAAGGGTGTAGCTTGGGTCATCTAGGTTTGGGTTAAGGTCAATCTTAACCTAACCCAAATTCAATAGGTCAGGTTTGGGCTAAATTCAGGTTGAATTCAGGTTGTGGTTGCTAAAAATAGACAAAAAATACTAAATGATACACAAAAAATCTTCAACATCCACTAAAAGCCATAATACAAATTATTTACACTTCTTAAGTTCTAATGAATAAAAAATAAAATATTCAATTATGAAAGTTGAAAACATGATATACTCGAACAATTGAGAGCTAATAGTTTGTAGAAGCACATATAAGCAATAATAGTCCCAATTTAGTATAGATCAAGATTGGTGTGGTTGGCTAGTTGAGCTCTTGTTGATCAATGCTCACTTCAATTAAGAAGATGGAGAAATAGAGAAATAGAGAAAAATCTCAAAAATAGAAAGATAGATAACCACAAATTACATAAGCCTCAAAACCAATGAGGGAAATAGAGGAAGTGGCTATGCTATTGAAAACTTCTATGGAAGATGACTTGAATGATAACAACCCTTTACAAATCCATTCAACCTTGGAAAATGGATTTTTGAAAAGTGTTAGAAAGAGAGAAGAGGAAATAGATAAGGATGGAGGAGATAGAGCCAGTGAAAAAAAGGGAACCAAAGAATTTCAACAACTTGCTTAGTTGCTTGTATTGAAGAAGATGGGATTCCATAAAGATTAGGAGATGAATCTAAGGAATAGGGACAGGTCCACTATTCAAATGGGGATGACAAAAGAAGTGAGAATCTATATAAGTAGAGTTCTACTCTTTTTAAGAATTAAATTTTTTTGCATGAGATATATAATTTGGGCAGATTTCAGGTTTGGTTACTGTCAACTTGACACCAACCCAAATTAGAATTGGGAGTGAACCCAAGTTTCAAATTTATCAAACCCAAATCCTTAGAATTTATCAACCCAACCCATGTTGCACTCCTATCAATTCTAGCTTGATTATTGGTTCCAATATTGTTCCTGATTTTGAAATCATTTTGGGGATTAGCCAGAGTTCTAATTCTGATCTTGAGAGTGCTCTGGGAGTATTGTCTAGGTAATTATGATATGAAAGGTTGTGGATGGTAGTTAACTCTCTTGTTGTTCAAAGCGAGCATCATCTGCTACATTATAACTTGTCCGTTTGCAGCAATTGTCCTAGAAGCATGTCTGTTCTGGAAGTCATTACAATGATTCAAGAATTACCATGGTCGGCTATAGGAGACAGAGTGAAGGGTTGGTTGGAGAAAGATTCATGTTACTGGGGTGTTCAAGAAAAAATCTCAGGTTGTCTGGTATTGTCTCATTATGAATATTTCGATGCTCAAGTTAATAAAAAACCTTGAGGGAGAGATATAGATAATTGAGAGCTTATATCTATGAGATATGTATATACTTCAGTTTTTATAACTAAGCTTGGGTCAGCATACAAAAGGTATTAGACATCCTTTAATTCTATTCGAAGCCTCCCTTAGAGTGGTCCTAGTTTTAGGGGAGCCATTCCGAGCCGTATCTGCGTTCGAATAGGTCTCTGATTAGAGCTGCGGCTAATCGACCAGCTGTAATGCTTATGGTTACTTAACTGGACTTTTTTTTTTCTATGATTTGTTTCTTCCCACGTCGCTATCTTGTAATCTGGGCCAGAAGATTTCCTCATTTTTCTGTGGTCTAATATTAAACCAGCCGGCTTGTCGTCCAAATATATGGTGATATGAATGGTCCAAATATCTAATCAGTAAGACTTTTAGAGTCGCAGTGGAACCCACGATTTGATCGTTAGTATTGCCGTGTAAGCATGCGAGAGTTGTATTGACTTGTTAATTTGTACTTCCAGAAAATATTTCGTGGGCAGCTAATCATTGACGCTAATCGGCCAGGTAGGTACCTTTTCGTAGTCACTTACGGCAATATGTTGGTGACAATCTACAAAATCCTCGAGGGCCCGTTTTGGGAAGTGGATTGTCTTGAAAAGTGAGCCACATGTTGTTCATATTACCCGCCTAAAAGGTTTTAAATATAGTATATACCATTATGTTAAAAATCACCCAAATCAAGTGTACCATAGTGATGAACAATGTCAAAAAGAATATTCTCATCTTTGAGAAAATGTTATAAGTATAGATTGTTTATATTATGTTACATGTATAACTAAAAGCATTAAGCATATACTTCTTGATTAGACAAATGAATAATAATATTTTTCAACTACAAAAGTAGATTGTATTCTGATTTTTAAAGTAACTATTATAATATAGGGATTTGATTTAATACAAAGCTTCACACTAAAGCTTATCATGCGAAGCTTCATCTCGTTGTTCAATCGGTGCTCTTTATCTCAGCTATCCAACCCACATATTGATCGAAAATTAAAAACCTATCCTGCTTTTTTTGTTTTCGCCCTCACCCTCACAAACGCACCGTCAGCTTCTCCCTTGATGACTGCAGATGATGCCCGTAGTGTGAAGCCGGAAGTCCCTGGCCAAAGACAAATGCGAGTAGCATCGAAGCTGTCTCCCTTGCTGACCATAGACGATGACTGCAGCGCTAAAGACTAACATTGCAAGCACGATCCTGCCCGCCTATCCCAGTCGTCCACTACACGCAGTTGAATGCGTTTTCTTCACAGTAGCTTCATCCTCACAACACCGAACCTAGGCACAGTGATGCACACCATGCCATCAAAGCTACCGAGAAACATCAAAATCTTTTTTTCATCCACGGTGATGATGGAATGTCGTTACTGTGGAATGTCATTGCTGTGAATTTGAAGGTCAAGAACATCAAATCGGCAGGAGATGTGAACTTTCTGATGCGCCCGACTCTCCCCGTAAGCAAATCAGCACATGAGGTGAAGAACGACCCTCTTTTTCTCGTCCAACTCCCTCTAGATTCAAGTGTATTTCTAAGCAATGACACCATTGTTTATTTTCATAGGAATGCAGGGAAGGATGAAGGCTTGTGCCTATTTGTGATTGTACAGGATTTTCTTGGCATGTTAGATAAGTTATGCATAGAGGTCAAGAAGTCATCATTGAAGGTGCCAAAATCACCTAGAGACAATGAAGGTCCATCCATGCTATAGTTTCAAAATCCATGAAAGCTACTTTTTCCAGCAATTAGGGATCGGCGGATGGAATATTCCAACTCAGATGAAGAAGTTTGACCTCCTTAGCTTTGGTATGTTGTTTTTATTTCTGCTCAGAAATTGATTTCGTTTTTCATTTTCCTCACACTGGAGTGCCTCTTTTTCTAGCGAGAACTATAAATTCTGGATTCAAGTCTCTTTCAATTTATGATTCTTGCTCAGGATGGGTTTGTGACTCAGGGGATCTGAAATTCTTGGAAGTTGTTTTGAATCTCTAGGCAGAGTCTTTTTTCTAAATTCCAGACGAACAATTATTTTATTGATGCTCATGTTCTTGTCTTGTCATTTGTATCAGGCAGCAGAGGACGATGCTTCGGATGCTGAGTGGAAATTATGCACTCGAGAGGTTCTTTAGGTGCACTTATTTTCTACATTATAGAGGTTCTTTAGGTGGACCAGTGCAACTTGACCAGAAACTTAGTGCTTTTGAGGCAGGTGGTTGCCAAGATGGTAAGCATGACTTTGAGAAGAGTACTTTGTAATGGGGAGTGCTAACCATTTTATGAATGGAGCATGTTGCCTTACATTTGCACTAAGAATGGAGCTATTATTTTGAGATATAACACATGTTTGGGAGTATATGATGGAAAACCTCAACCTGGAGTAGATAATATATGTTTGAGAGCATGTTTAAGATATGTTGTTACACTTCTAGCAGCCCTTGCATGACATTGAAATTGTTAGTATTCAAGAATGTGGCACGTGTTTGATGTGGCGAAAGTTTCAAGATGACTGCTAACCTGATAGAACCTGCTAAAATAGGCTTTAGAGTAGTATATTACACCAAACATCATGTCATCTCATTATCAATTTCTATCTTAGCTTGAACTTTTATGACTTCTCATGAAAAATGATGCAATTACAGCATTGTTGCCAGTTTTCTCAATTCAACATGCTTTTAGTGTAAATATTTGGCAGGTTAGGGAGTTCCATCATTTGTTCTTTCTGTTGTTTTGATGAACAAATGCTAAAGAAGGAAAAGAACATCAACCAGCTTTAGAACAATTTGTAGGAGTGCATGAAGGATCTGACAATGACAAAGGGGATATTGCCAAAAGTCACAAAGGAGAGAGATTCAATATGGTAGGAGGTGAAGCGACACCATGAGAATAACATGTTGCTGACCTATGAAGTGAAGTTGCTAAAGAAGAAGATCAAAGGTATTGAAGATGATGTTCTAATCAAGGAAGGCCAGATTACAAAAATAATATTATGAAATTGTAAATCGTGTTATACATCGTATTGTAAATCATGATGTTCTTTCAAATGAACTCAAGCCTACACATTCTGCACCTTATATTCATAACACAAGACTACATTGCCCCCCTATATAGGAACCCATCCAAATCAACAGTTCCATGTGCATTAACCAGTATAACATAAATGAACTGGAGAAAGGCAAAAAATTTATAAAACATCCATTGTCATGAAAATAAGAAGGTGCATTCTCCCTAGCAAATCACATGTTTATCTATTACAACAAGAAGGTGCATTCTCCCTGGAAAATTACATGTTTATCTATTACAACAATAAGCTATTCAGTAGCTCCTTTTCATTACCAAACACTCGAAGCCAAACAAGAGGAAACCAAGATGCCATGGCCCTTATAAATCACATGGTTTCTCACTATTACAATAATAAACTGATATTCAAGAATTAGAAATTTTCGTTGCAAAATAACTATACACCTTGGTGTAGCAAAACCAAGCTCACAAAGGTAAATAGGGTGCATCTTCATGTTTCCCATTAAGCCTTGTCATGAAATCATATACTTTGAAGACGCTGCAACCTGACTCCCATCAAATATTGTTGCACAGTAAGCTTTGAGTGAGCAAATTCCTATGCCACATTACATAACTGCAACGTGACTCCCATCAAATATTGCTGCACAGTAAGCTTTGAGTAAGCAAATTCCTGTGCCAAATTGCACAACTGCAACCTGACTCTCTTCATCAAAAGTACTCTGTGCAGCAACCTCGTAAGTAGAAATTAGTTTAGAATTTGAAAAACTTGACCTGAGTTCATTGATTCTTAAGACCCTCAATTGCATTCTTCCACTACCATGCCCGCTATTTAGAATTATTAAATGATATCACCTTTTTTGGCTGAAAAACTAATAAGTTTTACCAATGATGAGCCATTTGCATGAGAACGTTGAACAAGCATGAAGAATTGGAGGAAAAATTAACTTACGGTGCAAATCTTGAAAAGTGAAGAAAACTTGGATGCTCAGGTCTTTAGGATTGTCAAACCAGATTATGTCTCGAGTGCATAATTTCCACTCAGCATCCTAAGCATCATCCTCTACTGCTTGATACAAATCACAAGACAAGAATGCACAGCCACGGCTTGATACAAATTGTTCTCTGCCTTCATCCTTCCCCGCATTCCCATGAAAATAAACAGTAGTGTCATTACTTAGAAATGCACTCGAATCTAGGGGGAGGAGTTGGACAAGAGAGAGAGAGAAGGTTATTCTTTACCTCGTGGGCCAATTTGCTTGGGGGGAGGAGTCGGGTGCATTGGAAACTTCACATCAGCTGCTAATTTGCTGTTCTTGACCCTCAAATTCACAGCAACGACATTCCATCATCACCGTGGATGGAAAAAAGATTTTGATGTTTCTCAGGAGCTTTGACGGCATGGTGCGCAAGGGATGAGTGATTGAGAGAAGACGAAATCGCAGTGTCTAGGTTTGGCGCTACAAGGACGAAGCTGCTATGGTCGGTGAGGGAGATGGCCTTGGTGTTGCAGGCATTCGTCTTTGGCGAGGGACTTCCGGCTTCATGTTGTGGGCGTCATCTACAGTCGGTGAGGGAAAAGTTGTGAGCGCATTGGTGAGGGCAAGGGCCAAAACAAAAAAGACGCAATGGGTTTTTTGTTTTCTATTGACACGTGGGCTGGACGGCTTAGATAAGGAGCGTTAATTGAATGGCGAGATGAAGCTTCGCACGATAAGCTTCAATGCAAAGCTTTGTATTAAATCAAAGCCCTACAATATATATATATATATGTATATATATATACATAGACACACATATATATTCACCATGGTTCACCTTATTCCTTGATTTGGGTAATTTTACCCCTTTACAAATTAATTTTGTAGTTGGGTCGTAAACAATTAATTTCCATGTGTTTTATGGGTAATTAGTAAATGTACTTTGTGCAACTCACAAGCATTCACATGCCAGAGTATATAATTTACTTGTCTATACTAAATAATTTTCCATATTTGATTAGTGGAGGAAGACATGGGAAAAAAAGGTAAAAATTAAATTCTCATATATGTTTATAAAATTCCAATGTATTATTATATTAATAGCATGAATACCGCTTTATTTTTATAAAAGTAAAACATATTATTTCCTTCCGTTTCTGATCCTCTCGTGCCGTAAAGATGTCTCAATCAGAATATAGGCGTTTCAAAGTTAGTCGGTACTGCAAAATCCGGATCTTAAGAATTCGGTTTTCGAAGTGTTTGGTACGGGCAAAACTTCTCCATTTCTTTTTTGATCTTTTCTCCAGTCCTCTTTTAATTTATTTTATAGTGTAATTACTTCTTTCTTATTATTATCATACTTCAAGTTATCATCTTCTATCCTTTTTATTCAAAAAGTTTATCTATTTTATTTTGATTCCCTTAATTTCTACCTACTATCCCCTATTTTATTGCATCAATTCCTCTTTTCTCTCAATTTTTTTCTTTCTTTTTTTCCCTTTTTCCACTCATGTTTCATGAAGATAAAGAGATTAACTACGGACGGGCTTTCTTTTTAACCAAAGTATTGCTGAGTTTATATATTAATTTATCTATTTTAAATATTACTTATTTAATTGTACAAAAATAATAAATCAATTAGAGGCTAACATAGGTGTATATTTTTATCGTTAAAATTATTTTGGAATTGTAAAGACCCATGTCACTATATTAATTTAACTCAATGTGTGTAT
>JAYJMB010000049.1:0-18623 GCA_036873735.1 Pouteria campechiana
TATGCCGCATTGTAAAAATTTCTAACACTTGACAATAGTGAACATTTACATTTTTGAAATTTCTAGGGCCTTACAAGGTAGTACGTTATGTGGTGTTATATAAATCGCATTATGAATTTATATGTATAATGCGAGCAAGTGAGCATTCCAGTATATGCATTATAATATGTATTAGTATGTTCTTATTTGTGTATTTCCATATTCTGGAAGATTGTAATGTCATGTATGTTATCTAGTTGTGAGGAATAAACTTATTTAGTCTTTATGAAATTATGTTGATTTGAGACATTGGCATGTTAAATGTCATGGATGAGAAAGTGTGTTAGTATTACTGAATAATGAGATATATAATCTGATCAATATCACTTGCGTGGTGTATCCTATGATATGGATCTGGAAGATGTGAAATGTTTAGAACAAAAGGGATATGCAAAATGGGAAACTTCAGAAAATTATGAGATCTAAGCAAGTCTTAAAGTTCTGAGGATGAAACTTTTATAAGGAGATAGTTTGTAATGCTTGAGGCATTAAAATGTGAAAAGTATTGTGAATTATTGCTAAGAGTATAATGAATGTGAATTTAACAAAAATTTTAAAATCATTATGTCATGATTTAAGTGTAAGTATATAAGAACATGAAGCTGAACATGACATAGGTGTCACTTGTACTTAATTTTTGGAATATTTAATGAATGAATTAGGACATAATTCAATATAAAAGTTATAATCAAGAATCACTAGATTTTGATGTCATATGAGTAAATTATGTGATTAATACAGCAAAATTGTTTTGTATGTTGAAAAACATTATGCAATGAACGAGATGAGTCAACTTTATCTAAATTTTTGACATATTTGTGAGCTTATTTGGGAATATTGGTCAACCTAAAGTTGTATCCCTTGAAATTATCTATCCAATGAAACAAAAATAACTCAATTTGGAGTTAATATGAGAATGTAATGGCCAGCGCACTAAAACTATGCCTAGTAGGCCGTGGGGCAAGCAGCTATGGTTTCTGTCCATCGGCTGGAGGCTGATGGGCAGATGCCTGGGGTGGCAAGTGCCTGAGGTGGCAAGAGGCTATTGTGTGATAGAGACTGGATATTTTAAGGCCAACCCCATTACATTTTTTTCTTATTTTCTTCCTATTTCCCCCTTTTTCGATTTTGTTCTATTCTTCCCTTTTTCCCTAACCTCTTTTAGGCTTGATTCCTTATTATTTAGCTAGGAAATTATTTTACCTAGCTAGCAAATAATGTGATCTTTCATTTAAACCCAAATTTTGGTGATTTGAACTATGAAAATGGGAAAAAAAATCAAGTTTCATTCAAATGGATAATGCCAACTGGAGTTTTGGGCTTGGATTTATGTCCATGAGAGAAAGCCAAACATGGATTTCTTGATAAGTTGATTTTTCCCTCCTTATTTCTGATTTTCTTAAGTTAGGGTTTTGGGAATTTGGGGATTTTGGATAAAAACAATGAATCTGACATAGAAATCATAGGGGAAATGATGTATGCATGCTTAATAAGGGTTTGGAGCTAAATTGGGCTTGAGGAATCATGATATAATACACTAAGCTAGGATTTTGCCTAATTTGTAACTAGTTTTTTTGCCCAAATTTTTGTAACTTTTATGTAATTAAACATGGTGAAAATGATTAATAACATGATTAAGATGTTTTAAGACTTGTTTGAGGTCACTTGGACTAGTGAATTTAATTTTGGATGATGACCTAGTTTAGGTCAAATTGTGCTTTCTGAAGTATAGGCTATGTAATCTATGTAATCCCTAAATTGAATAAATGAAAGGCTTAATTGAATTGTTTATAAGTTGATTTAAGTAACAATCATGTGTATATGAAGGGAATGTTGTAGGAAATGAAGAATTCTTGTGATGCCATGTTGGAAAATGTTAATTTAATCGGTGTTTGTCATGTGTTTGATGAGTATAGCCTGAGATTAGCTATGAAAGAAATAATAATATGGTGTGATGTATAGTATACATGATTAAAAGTGGCATTGCGGCTATGTACAAGATGATTTAAGAAGGATGAAAAGACATAGAGCTTCAAGATTGTGATTGGAGCTAAAAGCCTGAGGTAAGTAGGTGATCCCCTTTGTGATGATGTTTATCTATTTTATAAATACATGTGTATTGAGGGATAGTGAATTTTCCTTGAGTATGTAAAGAATGGGAGCATGTGATGATTATGACATGATGTGATTGTATGAATGTAATGGGATATGAGTTATCCCATAAATAGTATGTATGTATGAATATAAAAGGGGATGGAGAGTATCCCTTGGATTGAAATGACTGAGGAGTTATAAAGTATCTCATGTTATACTTATCCTTGTCTATGGATGTCTTCTAAATGAATGGGGGTAGAAAAAATCCCAAGTTTGTACTCGATAAAATAGATGGGATGAGTATATCCACTGATGGTGATATTATATGTTGTATTATGTGAATGTATATATATTGATGGAATGCAAAACATTCAATAAGTATAATTTGTTATGTTATGTCTGAAAAACATAGTTACAAGGAAATGCATGTATGACATACTTTTAATATAGGGTGCCCGTATGACATGGTGTGATGAGCCTAGAGTGGCTCAGATGTGATGTGAGGTGCCTGAATGGCATGGTTATGATATTATACTCCTGAAAAGCATAGAGTGTGTATAGAAAAGAATGAGAATGTAAGCCTCATAGTATGATTACATTGGCATGTATTTATTTATGTTCTAGTTTTAGGAACTCATGTTTCCTATACAATTTTTATTCTCTATTTCTGCCTATTTGCTGAATTGCCTGAACTCATGCCTTCTTAATCTTTTTTTTAGTTGATAGGATAGGTAAAGAATTCCAACTATGGGTTGGGATTGGCGAGTAAGAGTAGAAGATATTTTAATAGTATGCCAAAATGTTGAGATTGGAATCCCATTATGTAATTATGTATGATTGTATTTTATTCCAAATGATGTAAACTAAATGTAATGACATGTCATATTAATTATTCATGAGATTTTAGATGGATTTGTATTAATCCTAGGAAATGCGTTGCCATCATGATCCGGTTTCAATATTGGGTAGAGCTGTGAGTATAGGTGTGGGTGTTTTAGATATAATTATTGTCATTTAAGTATAGAAATGTACATTTTATGCAATTTTATACATGTATATCAAGTATAAATGTGCATAATATAGGGTAGACTCTATTAGATTTTAGGGAGGACATTTCCCTTAAAATTAGGGAAATGGTGAGGTTATGGTAAGATATCCCTTAAGAAGAAGTGAAATGGTAGCATTCCGCATCAGCACAGTGTGGCGTGGTCAAAACGCATCGGGTGGGGGTGCAGGGTGTTACATTCCCTGAATGGAGTGATGTAGTTTTATCATGTTCCTACTATGCAGATGTGAATTGTTTAACTATTTGTCTATTTCTGTTGAGTTGAACTTTTTCTTCTGAAGTGCATCATTTTCCTTTCTTAGTGGACAAGAGTTGATCAAATTATTGATGGCTACAAGATAAAATTGTTTGAAATCAAGAAAACACAAAAAAAATCTAAACAAAAGGACAAATAAAGTAAAACTAAGCAAAACTAAAAGTCCTAAAAGATAATGGATGAAGAAGTAGTTCTGATTTATAGTCTTCAGCTTGACTATCTCTTTCTTTAAGCTAGTTCTTTCTTGTCCAATATGAACCTCTGCTTGTTAAATCTTCCTTCAAAATATGGATTCAGAAATTAACCTTTCACTTTAAATGTTCCCTTGGTGTCATGAGCAACTTCAATTATCCCATAGGGTAGTATCCTAGTGACAATGAAAGGACCTGACCATCTGGACCGTAACTTACCAGGAAACAATCTAAGGTGAAAGTTATAAAGTAACACTTTTTGACCCATTACAAATTCTCTTCGTAGAATGTGCTTATTATGGAAATTCTTAGTATGCTCTTTGTATATCCTAGCATTCTCATAGACCTCATTGTGAAGTTCATCCAACTTATTCAGTTGTAGCAATCTTTCATCTCTAATAAGTTGCCTGTCAAAATTCAAAACTTTTAGTGCCCAATATGCTCTATGTTTTAATTCCATAGGTAAATGACAACCCTTTCTAGACACTAGCTTAAATGGAGACATCCCAATGAGTTTTTTAAATATAGTCCTATAGGCCCAAAGTGTATCATCAAGTTTTACTGACCAATCTTTCCTAGAGGCATTCATAGTTTTCTCTAAAATTCTTTTGATTTCCCTATTTCAAACTTCTACCTGTTCACTAGTTTGAGGATGATAAAGAGTTGCAATCCTATGTGTGACTCCAAATTTATGAAGAAGTGCATCGAATTGTTTATTGCAAAAATGTGTTCCCCCATCATTGATGATTGCTCTGGGAGTGTCAAATCTAGTAAAAATATTTTTCTTCAAGAATTTGATCACTACCCAAGCATCATTTGTTGGCATTATTGTAGCTCCTAACCATTTAGATACATACTCTACAGCTACCAGAATGTACTTATGGTTGAAAGAAGAGGAAACAGTTCCATGAAATCAATACCCCAAACATCAAATAATTCACACATAAGAATGTTGTTTAAAGGCATCTCATTTCTCCTAGAGATATTTCCCATTCTCTAACATCTATAATATGAAAGTACATGGGTGTGAGCATCTTTGAAAATTGTTAGCCAATAAAAACTAGACTGCAAAACCTTAGCTGCAATTTTGGTGGAACTGAAATGCCTACTAGCCTCTCCATCATTACAATGTTGTAGAATACTTATCATTTCCTCCTTTGGTATGCATCTCTTTATCATTTGGTCTGCACAAACTTTAAACATAAAAGGTTCTTCCCAAAGATAATGTTTAACATCAAAAAGGAATTTTTTCTTCTATTGATATGTTATGTTAGGGGGTAGAACATTACTTGCCAAATAATTCACAAAATCAGGAAACAATAGTATTTGTGTAGAGTTGATATGAAATATATGCTAATTAAGGAATTCTTCTAGAATTGGAGTTTCCTCCTCTTTTGCAGTTGAAATTCTGGATAAGTGATCTGCAACTAGATTCTCAGTTCCCTTCTTATCCTTGATCTCAAAATCAAATTCTTGTAACAAGAGAATCCACCTAATCAACCTAGGCTTTCCTTCTTTCTTTGCAAGCAAATATTTAGAGCTAAATGGTCAGAATAAATAACCACTTTTGCACCAATCAAGTAAGAATGAAATTAATCAAAAGTTCCTTTTCTATTGTTGAATAATTCAATTGAGCTCTTGATAAGGTCCTACTAGTATAGTAAATAGTTTCAAAATTTCTCCCTTTTCATGTCTTAAGATAGCTCCTATGGAAATATCACTTGCATCACACATCAGCTCAAAAGGTAGATCCCAAACTGGTGCTACTATGATTGGTGTTGAAACCAATTTCTCCTTCAAAGTGTTAAAGACCTACAAGTAATCATTTGAAAAGTTAAATTGTATATCCTTAACTAATAGGTTATAGAGGAGTTTAGAAACTTTTGCAAATTCTTTGATAAATCGTCTATAAAATCCTTTGAAAAGTTTAACAAATATGGGTGGAGGCAATTTTTCAATGACCTCCACTTTGGCACAATCAACTTTTATTCTTTTTTGTAAAATATTGTGTCCAAGCACTATCCCTTCCTGCACCATAAAATAACACTTCTCCCAATTGAAATAAGGTTAGTCTCCTCACATCTTTGCAGCACCAAAGCCAAATTATGCAGACATGAATCAAATGATAAGCCAAAAATAGAAAAATCATCCATGAAAATCTCAATGTATTCCTCAACCATATCAAAAAAATGGCCATCATACATTTCTAAAAAGTAGCTGGTGCATTGTAAAGACGATAGGGCATTCTCCTAAAATCTGAGTACCATATGGACACGTGAATGTAGTTTTCTCTTGATCTTCTAGTGCAATCGAAATTTGATTATAACTTGAATAACCATCCAAAAAGCAATAGAATTCATGTCTTGCAAGTCTTTTCAATACTGATCAATAAATGGTAAAGGAAAGTGATCTTTTCTAGTGGTATCATTTAATTTCCTATCATCAATACACACATGTCATCGAGTAACTATTCTAGTTGGGATCAATTCATTGTTGTCATTTTTCTGAGTAGTCATACCTCCCTTGTTTGGTACAACTTCTCACCCATGGACTATCAGAAATAGGATACATGATTCCAGCATCAAGTAGCTTGATCATTTCTTCTTTCACGACTTCTTGCATCTTTGGGTTCAAACACCTCTAATGTTGGATGGTGGTTTGTAATGCTCCTCCATTAGAATTTTATGCATGCAAAGTGAAGGGTTGGTTCCTTTGATGTCTGCAATTTTTCATTCAATTGCACCCTTATTCTCTCTCAATACTCTTAGTAGTTTCTCCTCGATCATATTTGTCAAAGAAGAGGAAATAATCACTGGTAGAGAAGAAACTTCACCTAAGTAAGCATATTTTAAATGAGAAGATAAAGGTTTGAGTTCAAGAATCGAAGGCTCTTTAATAGATGGCTTAAACCTTTTCTTGATTTGTCCCAGCTCCTCAAATCTTGATGATTATTGCTTTGAGTAAGGAGGGTTTGCCTCCATAAACTTTTAACAATCCTCTACATCCTCTCTCTTAATTTCTTTGTTGCTTGGTTGATTCAAGCATGCTTCAAGTGGACTTTAACACCTACGGTCTTGAAATTTAGGGAAAATTTTTTGCATATCAGTAAAGTGAGGAATTAATGTGATATACAGTGTTTTATAAAGAGATTGGTATGGAAGACTGAATGAAGTGACATGAACCCAAGTAATGATTTTGAGTATAGTCATGTATATGACTTAAATGACCAATGTAGCATGATTATTACATATAATGTGATGTGTATGAGATATTAAATCAAAAATTTTGAGATAATTTTGGAATTTTGAACTATTAAGTTGAAGGTTATGTGAAAAGAACTTAATAGGTGAAATGGAGCGAAGGCACAATTATGATCTATATGAATGACCTAATATGACTACCATAGGTATTGTGATATGTGGGGAATCTTGGTTTAAGACTTGGATATAATTTGTAATGGAATTGGAATGTGGAGTCATTTATAGCAGAAAATTCAGAGAAAATTCGATTAAAAAGAACTGAAATGGTGAATTTGGGAAAAAGCATATTTATGATCAATGTGAATGTCCTAAGATGGTTATTATATGTATTGTAATGTGTGTGAAACATTAGTTTGAGTCTTGGATGCATTTTGGAATGAAAATGGCTAATGGAGTTACTTATGATAGAAAAAGGTTGGTAAAAATTAATGAATAGGTGATTTTAATAATTAAACTTAAATGAGCTAGTGACTAGTATGAAAATAATTCATTTTATGTATGTGATGTGTACGAAGTGATTATTGGGATATTTCAAATGTTTAATGTAAAATGGGGCTATGGTGATTTTTCATAAGTGTAAATGCTAAATTTGAAAAAGGGTTCATTGTGATTGATTTTTGATATGGATAATGGACTAATTTGAAAATGTGTTCAATATAAAATTTATATATTATGAAATTATCTATCTAATGGAAGAAAAATCACTCAATGCTTATATCACATGAAGAATTTGTAACTAATACACTGATACTATTCTAGATGATTGAAAAATAACAAGATGAATGAGATGGGTCAAATTTATTAAACTTTCTGACATGTTTGTGGGCTGATTGGGAAAACATTGTTAACATAATAGTTGTAGCCCTTGAAGTTTTCTTTCCAATTCTTTAAAAATTAGGTCATTTAGACATTTTATGTAAATTTTATGATAAAATTATGATCACTATGTTGGACAAAAAGAGCTTGCCATAGCAAGGCTCCAGAAAATAAATTTTTGGACATCCAGAAAGACCTTGCCATGGAAAGGCAATTTTCTACCATGGTAAGTCTAAAAAAAATGAATTTTTGGGCATCCAGCAAGACCTTGCCATGGCAAGGCAATTTTTTGTCACGGCAAGGTCATTTTCTGCCGCGGCAAGGCTTCAAAAATTGCACTTTTTGGCCGTCCAACAAGAACTTGCCATGGCAAAGGTTCGCTAGCATGTGGGAGCACTAGAAAATCCAACTTTGTAAAGACTTGGCCAGTTCCATTTTCATTTTTATCCATCCTGTTTCTTCTCCCATTCCCTAAAATCATGCCCTAGATTCTGTTTTGCCAATTTGCATCAAATCTTTGAGAGAATAAGTGCGTTTAGGATGGCAACCCATCAAGTTTTAGTCATTTTGATGAAAGAAGAAGAAAGAAAAGCTAATTTCATATAATTAGAAGGACCTAGGTTCTTATTTAAGGGTGAAAGCTACATTCGAATATCATGGTAAGTTTGTTTTCCCTAATCAATTTTCTGATTTATGTGTGCTAGGGTTCCTTACATATTATGAACAATAACTTTTGGGGAGATTGGACGTGGAAGTGATGTAGGAATCATAAGGGAAATGATTTTATAAATTGATTATGATGATTTGGACGTGAGATATCATAATTTGGTTTGCTAAGGTTTTTACCCATTTGTAAATAGTAGATTTTTAGGAAAGATGATAGGATTTTGTTGTTAAAAACATGAGAAAAATGAGTAATTCATGTTTAATGATGTTTTTGGGGCTTGTATGGGATGATTTGGATAAGTGAAAATGGATATTGAACTATGACCTAGTTTGGGTTAATCAAGGAAAATTGTGAATGGGTTATGTAAGCTGCAAATTTGTTGAATTAAAGGTTTAATTGAGTTAATTTGAAAGTGTTTAAGCCTTATTCATGTTGTACGACGAGGATTTGATGTTAAAAACAAAGTATTTTGAAATGATAATCAATGAAATATAATATGAATAAGTTTGATATGGAATTCCTAACTATAAATTGAATTGTGGTTTGAGTAGATCTGAAATACATTAGTAGGAAATGAATTAAGAGTTGCAATTTTAAATGATCAGGATTATTGCCCGATACAGGATTCTGAGAAGGATGAAAAGGAATAGAGCTGGAAGAGTGTATGATGATTTGTTAATACATAAGTAGGCATTTGTTTACATTAGTTGGCTAGAGATATTGATTATCCCTTCTTTGAAATTCATGGCATGTTTGGTTAATTGTATGGGTATTAGCCCATTTGTATGAATTGAGATATGTATATTTAACTAGGGATAGTAAATATCCCATATTTGTTTAACATTGATGTGGTTTGATTTGTTAGGGATACTAACTATCCCTTAGATTCGAATATTCAATGCTTTAAGTTGATTTGGATGTTTAATAGGAGGGATACAGAAGATCCCTTTGTGGTATGTTTAATTTGAAGATTAGTCCAATGAGAGCTTGATTGATTGAATGGAAATAACATGAAATTCTTTATTTAATGTTAATTGATGATCATATATCTGTTTGTGCTTATTTATAATGATGGATATGGATTATTTGATATGAAATGTGCTAATGATGGATTAATTATAGTTTAATACGTTTGTCTACTTACTGAGTTACCCCGACTCACCCCTTCTTATTTTATTTTTTTAGCTGACAGATTAGATAAAGAATTCTAGCAGAGGCTTGGGATTAGTGAGCTAGCTTTGAAGACATTATTCTTATGATAGACTAATTTGGATTTGTAATTTATTTGGATTGTATAATTTAGTTAGAAGATTATCATTGATGTATAATTGAATGGCCTGTCATAATAAAATATTTATATTTATAGATATATTGTATGTTAGCATAGTGGATGTATTGTCATCATGATTCACATTCAATATTGGGCTATGGGAATGTGGTTGTATATTTATAATTTATATTATTGGTTTATGTTAGTTTATATATGACTGTACAGGTTTGGCAACCCTATTTTCAAGGGAGAATCAGTCCAATTTTTGGTAAAAACTACGCAAATTAGAAAATAGGACTAGAGCGCTCACCCTAAAAGTGGGCAATTCGAGGTTAAATATAGTGTAAATGATAAGTTGCACCTCGGAAGGTAGGGCGTGACATGGATTTTCAACAACTCATTCTTTAAAAACTCTATTTACCAACTTGTCAATAGATTCAACTGCAAAACAAGAATTAGCATCCCAAGGATATTTCATTACTTCAAAAACATTAAAGGTGACTTGATCATCTTGAACTCTAAGAATTATATTTCCTTGTTGAACATCAATAAGACTTCTTTCTATTGCTAAGAAGGGTCTACCTAAGATAAGTGGTACCTCCCTATCTTCTTCCATGTCCAAAACTATGAAATGAACAGGAAAAATAAACTTATCAACCTTTACCAACACGTCTTTCACAATACCCCTTGGATGTTTGATTGAACAATTAACAAGTTGAAGTGATACTATAGTTGTTTTGATCTCTCCCAATCCTAATTTCCTGAAAATAGAGAAGGGCATTAAGTTGATACTTGCAATTAAATCACACAATGCCTTTTCAAAATATGAATCACCAATAGTAGAAGGGATAATGAAACTCCTTGGATCTTTCATCTTCTATGGCAGTTTGTTTTGCAAGATAGCTAAACATTCCTCATTGAACTTCACAGTCTCATAATCCTTCTAATTCCTTTTGTTTGCCAATATTTCCTTTAGAAACTTTGCATAGCTGGGCATCTATGCTAAGGAATCTACAAAAGGAATGTTAATATGTAGTTTTTTAAATGCATCTAGAAATTTAGATAACTACTTATCCATCTGGTGCTGTTGAAGTCTTTGAGGATAAGGGATTAGAGGCACAAATAGCTTGGGATTGTCTGGAAAAAGTGTGCTTTTTCTTGCCTCTTGTGGTTGTGCAGTATCTTTCTCTTCTCTTTCTTTGGGAGTTTGGTTATTCTATGGTTTTCTCTCCCACTTGGTTTCCACTTCTCAGGGTTACAGCTTTTACCTTTTCAATTGGATTTTTCTTTGCATTGCTAGGTAAAAGACCCTGTTGTCTTCCTAACAACATGTTTGTTAGTTGTCCTACCTGCATCTCCAGATTTTCAATTGAGACTACTTGATTTTGAAAACCCATGTCTGTGTTGTTCATGAATTCTTGAGTGTTGTTCATGAAGTTTTGATTGATACTAACAAATTCATTGACAATCTCATCCAAAATAGATTTTCTCTCTTCTGATTACTTGAATCCTTGTGGTGGCCTTACTACATTCTGATTGCTCAATGAGAAATTTAGATGATTTTGCCACCCTAGATTGTAAGTGTTGCTATAAGGATTGTTCTGCATCCTGTTGAAAGTACTAACAAAGTTAGCATTCTCACTAGATTGTGGAAAAGTATTACCTACCTAATAATCCATGCTAGCATGTCCTCCACCACAGAAATCATAAGTCACTTTATAAATTTTCATTGCTGAAGTATTCATATTGTCTATCTTCCTATTCAATGCTTCAAACAATGCAGTGAGTGTAATAAGACCGTCAACTTTATGCACTCCGACTGGTCTTCTTATTGGTAGCCTCTTAGTAGGTCATTGATACCTATTACATGTCATTTCCTCAAATAATTTGTAAGCTTCTTCTGGCATTTTATTATTCAACGATCCTCTTGCAGCTATATCAATCGTAGAACAAAAATTTGGACTAGTGCCATTATAAAAATGTTGTACTTGCATCCATATGGGTAGTCCATGACATAGGCATCTCCTCAGAAAGTCTTTAAATCTCTCCCATGCCTCATATAGTGATTCATTGTCCATCTGCATGAAAGTTTGAAGGGGAAAAATATACCTAGGAACTTTTGTACCATAGCATCCCAAGTGGTGATTGAGCTTGTAGGAAGAAAAGAAAGCCAACTTTTAGCTTTGTCCTTTAGAGAAAATGAAAATAATCTCAACCTAATTGCATCATTAGTGATTCTATTATATTTGATTATATCATAGATTTTAAGAAAATCATCTAAGTGGTTGTTTGGATCATCGCTTTGAAGTCCACTGAATTGAACAAATTACTAAAGCATATAAACAAAAGATGACTTAATCTCAAAATTATTTGCTTGAACTGCAAGTCTTCTTATGCATGATGTTTATCCCTAAATATTTGGAGCAGCATAATCTCTCAAAAGCTTGCTTTGATATTCATCTACACCTGCTTCTTCCATTTTCAGTCAGAATCGATTGTTCTCTAAGTCTTGTTCTATGAGTATGATAATTTCTGGGTCAAACTTAGCTAGATTGCCTTCTTGACTTTACACCATACAATAATTTTTGCAAAAATAATTAAAATAAATTAAATCTAGAATTTAAAACAAACTATAATGAAGAATCAAACTAAACATATAAACTAATACTAAGCAAAAAAAGAAAAAACAAAGTAATACCAATCTTGATTAATATTGATATTAAGGTATAAATCATTGCCTTCCCCAGCAATGGCACCAAAAACTTATTGACTCTTGTGCAAGTATACAAGATCATAATTAATATAGAATAGGTAAGTTGAGTATCATTCCCATAAGAAAGTATATTGTTATATGCTAAGTATCAAACTTGTATCAAATCAATATTATTTGATTGAGTGAATTGCAACAATTGTTATAAAAACTAAATCTAAACAACATAATGAATTTAACAAATTATAAGAACAAAAGAAGAAAGATCAATTAATGAAATATTTAGGGATTAAACTTCCCCTTGCAAATCCACTTGTATTGATGAATTGCATTGAGTAAATTATCATTCCTCTCATTGTCAATCAAATGCACTAAAGTATCTACCATCCTTTCTCAAGTGTTATGATAGGTGTGCCTACTGGAGTAATTTACTATGTCTCCATGCAAATCCAAATCAATAAATCCATTTAAATTAAACATCCAAGTGTAATATATGCACTTGCAAGGTCATACTCAAATAGATTGCACATATACAATGGTTATCCCTAGATTTCATTGCATCATATGTTCTTCAATTCAAGAGTTTATTCCTAATTCACCTCTCTTGAGTAAAAATTAAGAATCTCAGTTCATGCACTTGATAGCTAAGCACATACATGCATTAAGCTTAGAAAAGAAGAAACAATGAGGAAGAAAATAATTTAACTCAAAAATCAAACATCAATACAAGTTTCATGGCTAGCATCCATTTATCCCTAGATAAAAGAAATTTAGAACACTATACTTGAATTAAAACCAACTAAGTAATTGATAAACATCATCATAATCCATGTTTGAATGGTGATTCAAAAACAAATGATGAACTATAAAGAAAATAAAAATAGAATATGAAAGTTGTAAAGCTTCTCTAAAGATCTTCTTGCTCTAAGCTCTTCTCCTCATCTAAGTCTCTATCTCCTAGATGTCTTTAAATAACCCAAATAATAGGGTTTTAGTAGAACTCCTCCATGAACTGCAATGCCTCTATGCATAAAGATCCTCTTCCAAATATTTTTCTACAAAAATGTAGCTTCCAAAACATTGCAGTACATAAAAATAGAAGTTCTAAAAATAACTGAGTTTCTGCACATCCTAGGTTATAAACATTGCAAAATATCTTATGCTTAAAAATAAACTTCCAATAATAACTTCACAATCCATATGCCTCAAACTCTAAGATTTGCAGCATCTAACACACGGAAATTAGCTTCTAAAAACAACTCAATTTGTGCACTTCAAAACAATTTAT
This sequence comes from Pouteria campechiana, assembly GCA_036873735.1. Classification (NCBI taxonomy): domain Eukaryota; kingdom Viridiplantae; phylum Streptophyta; class Magnoliopsida; order Ericales; family Sapotaceae; genus Pouteria; species Pouteria campechiana. The sequence continues at coordinate 13,658 of JAYJMB010000049.1, forward strand.
AATTCTACAACTTCTAAGACAAACAAGTGCTACAATACCCAACTTCTATTTGCAATTTTGTCCCTCTGAAATACTCTGAAGTCTTCAAACTAACTTTTGAAGGCTACTACTGAAATATCTTTTTGAAGTTTCAAATTTCTTTCTTGATAAGCTGCTTTAGAAATTCTGAAGATCGAGCTTTAGAAGTTCTTCAGAATTTGACATACTTCTGAAGTTACCTTTAGGATTTTTGACCTTAATATTTTATTACTTTTGAATCTTCATTTTTCAGCCACTTGTTCATTATCCAACCTCCCTTGTTTTCCTTCTTTCTCCAGCTTGATGTCTTCGATATTTTCTTTCCTTTCTTGGACCTAATTATCTTCAAATAGATATAATAAATCAACATTGAATTTGCTTCAAGTAATAAACAAATTAAGTATAGATTTATTGAAATGTGCTTATAAATCACTACATTTATGTCAAAAGAGGATCCAAAACATATGTAAATTTAAGCATTAAAAATTTAGGGGCTTTTTATTTTTAGAGGTGGTTTTCAATGATTTTTAGTTGTGGATGTCATGAGAAAGATTCAATTAAGCTTGAAAAAACTCATAAGATGACCGAATAAGTAATCTTCCAATTTGTAATTGCTTAGTCTAGTTTGTTTCCTTGAGAATGATGATAACTAAATTTAGTAGACAAATGCTGGTGAGATTTTGAGCCTTTTGACTAATACATCTATATCACTCTCATTCTTTTCTTCCATGAGAGATTTTCTTCCATAGATTTGTTTCACTAGAACTTACCGTGATTCTCTTTGAAATCACAATGATACATGCATGCATGAACATTATTAAGGTCATCTTTGTTCTAAGCTACATTAACCAAATAGCCTACCCTGTGAATAATTTTCCCTTTGTTGGACCCCACTGATATTTATAAATCCTTGTTGTTTATTTTTGTAATGCCTTGAACCCCCACCCTATGCATTTTGGCCATCTTGTAGATTGTTCTTTATTGGAGCCTATGTGCAACGCTACATTCCCTTTCCTATCCTTCGCCAAAAATTTAGCAGAGTCTGCCTTGAAATTTTATGGATTTAAAACTGGAATTTTGACAATTATAAATAAAACCATAAATCACTAAACTAGCCCAACTTACCCACAACCCAGAACCTGCATTGCCCCATGAAGGCAATAAACACAGTCCATATCCATATCATATTTACACTACAATATATATCATTTGTAATTAATACAATTATACAAACTGACATTATACAAATATACAATGGGATTCCAATTCTGATATTGCATTGTACCATCAAACATACATCTATTCTTACTCACCAATCCTAGACCATAGTTGGGAATCTTTACTTATCCTATTAGCTAAAAACATAAGAATAAGAAGGTGTGAGTCCAGGCAACTCAATAAGTAGGCAAAAATAATAATTAATAATTAATCCACAAATAGCATAATTCATACCAAAATAATCAATCATTCTGGCCAACAAACAATCATTCTAGCCAACAAACAATTGTCCGTATATCACTTATTCTGTTTACTCTACCTACTCATATCCACAAAACAAGGGACTTAACTTTGGATACTTATGATCCCTATCAAAACATATAAAACAAAATACAACCTTACAAAACATACTAGCCATCCATTCACAAGAATAAGTATTATAAGGGATAATGATAATGACATAAGATACTTATTCAATTCACATCATTCCCACTTCAATCCAAATAATTACGACTTAAGCTAATATCTATTATTCCCATTCTGCATCACTTATTCCGTTTACGCTATACACTCGCATCCATTATAACAGGGGACTTAACTTTGGATATTTATGATCCCTATCAATCCATATAAAACAAAACATAGCCTTACAAACATACTAGCCATCTATACACAAGAATAAGTATTATAAGTCATAATGACATGAGATACTTATTCAATTCATATCATCCCCACTTCAATTGAATAATTACAACTTAAGGGAATATCTATTGTTCCCATTTTGCATCACTTATCAATTTATATAGACTTCCATACACTATGATAATTCTATACTCACAATATCAATAAGCATAACATATTTCAACCCAATGGATATTAGTTATCCCTAACATTTATGCCTTTACAAACCAATATAAACATTAATCATTAACAAATATAGGATATCCATCCTCAATCAAAACATCCAAGCCTAAATTCAAACAATTGGGCAAATCCTCATGTACTTACCCAGAAAAGGAGGCCTACTTACCTTAGTAGAAGCCTGCTTCACAATCATTGTACTCTCAGATTTGGCTTTCCTTCCAATCATTGTCCATTGACCATACACGTATAACGTATATCATTATTCAATTCAAATATGCTTCTTATACTAAGATAGCTTGAATCAAGCCAATTTAAGTCCATTTATCAATTTTCCATATATTATACCTTATCTTTCTCATTTATCTTATACATGATATGATTAATACTTAAACAACCCAAAAACAACTCAATTATACTTTGAATTCAGCCAATTCATGCCTCATATAGCTCTTACACAAAAACCCTTTTTAAATCCCATTATGTCATAGTCAAAAATGAAATTTTTCACCTACTAACAAGTTAAAAACTCAAAAGTCACTGAATTAAACATTAAACTCAAATAATTTGCTATGCATCTTCATAAGCTACAAAATTCCCAATTTAAAATAATATAACTATTGCTATTCAACTTAAGGCATAGAAAAATATAGATTTTTCCATGCCTAATTTGCTTCAAAAACACTACAATACACTAATTATCCATTTCCCCTTTGGTATTTACACCTAAATCATGAAATTCCCTAATTTTCATTGTTCACAACATCCTAGTAAACATAAAAACTCAAATTTGGTTGGGGAAGGACAATTAAACAAGTCCAAATTCCTCTAATTAAGGAATTAATCACTTTCCCCAATGATTTCCATGCCAAATCTATCATTTTCCCTCAAAAATTACTATACACCAAACCCTAGTTCATCCTAAATCATGAATTTGAATGGGGAAAACCGGCTTACCATGCAATCCAAGCGCTGCTTCCTCCCATGGCCAAGAATCTAAGCTCGAAGCTCCAAGTACCTCCATCCAATTGTAGAAAATCAAATTTCCTTCCATTTTCCTACTGTTCAAATGGCTGAAACTTGGGTTCAAATGATAGATTAAGCGCTTCTCCACTTAGGCAAGGTAATTCCTTAGCTAAAATGGTGTGAAATTGGGCATAACAAGGCTAGAGTTTGAGTAGGAAGAAAATGGAATGGAATGGAATGGTAGAACAAATGGAATATACTTAGCTTGAAAAAGTCAGATTTTTGATTTAAAACGATGACCGATGTCACAACCTCAAATTTTGGTATTGCGATGCAGAAGATGTGGCCCCCGGACACCCATTTTTTGCAAAACTATGTCATGGCTCAGCTTTTCTGCACTGCAACACAAAAACCCACAACCCCTTTTGCCTTCCGTCTTTATAGAACAACGTCGTGACACCAGATTTGGGCGATGCAGTAGTGATGGTTCCATTTTATTCCATTCCTTTTTCATATATTTTTAATCCTAACATTTCCCACATAATATTAACATCAAATGCATAAAATTAGTCCCCAAAATAACCAACATCAAATCATTTACATTGTTTTATTTCAAAATAATTTCTTCCCATCTCAATCCATCATTGAATGAAAGTATAAAAATTTTCCTCACCTCAATTCCTTACCAATTTGTCAGTTACATTAAAAAGAACTCCAATGTACTCAAATATTCAAGTACCAATTTATGAAATTTAATACCCCAAGTGTTACAGACCTCCATCCTTACAAGAAGTTTCATCCTTGAAACTTTGAATATTGTATAATTTTCATTATTTCCTTAAATTTCAATTCAATTCATAGTTTGTATAACCATCACTACTTAATTTGACCCAATTACAGATCAATCATGCTTAAAAACATGCTAATTGTTACCAAGTTTGGATAGTATTAAACAAAAGCCAAAAATATCTGATTATTCAATCACTTTCATGACAACTTACTAAAATAGTCCAAGATCAAATTACTATAAACAACACCTATGATCTTATAATTGATCGAGTTATAGAAAATTTTCCCTTTTATCATGCTCTTTCATAAATAACCATGGAAATAAATGATCATAGAAATGATTTATTACTCATGTCATATGCAATTTCATTATCAGCATAAATAAAAAATCAACATTCTTAATTCAGCTTTTAGTCCAATATTTTGATGGCTTCAGAATCAACTAATACAGGAGAAATCTATAACAATTTCCATGTTAACATTATCTTATCAAAATAATTCATTTTAACCATAATAAAATCCCCTATTAATCAATACACATGAATATTTCAATTTAGCATTCTTAATCATAACACACATACTAATTCATTCAGCAATACCAAATCTTTTACAATAGTCAATCATATTTATAGAATCCATCAAACGGTACTCAATGCTTATAACCACATGCAAATGAAACTGCTATCATGGTGCCAATATAAATAATAATAAATTTCTAAAACTATCAAAGTCCAATTAGCTCTGTTCATTTGTGGATCATTATCACTTTATCTCATCATTCATACAGAATTTTTGGTTATCCATTGCTTATTACTAGCTAATACCATACTCAAGGGGCTGCCAACCAAGTGGACTTAACCACGAACCAAGTGGACATACCCATAAATCAAATTGCCTTAGCCATCAATCAAGTGGTTGCACCCACAACCCAAATGGACTCAGCCACAAGTCAAATAGACTCAACTTTCTTACAACTTTGGTGCATTGTGGTCCATCCTCATAATTTGGCTACAAATATTGCAGAATCCATAATCATATGTGATGAGTGGATTTCATTCACTCATAAGATATGTTTTTATACTTAGATATTTGTTGTTCTTATGCAATTATGTTA
>JAYJMB010000050.1:5886-17107 GCA_036873735.1 Pouteria campechiana
ACAGAAAGTAATTATTAAAAATAAAATAGATATTTTTTTATTAAAAGATGTAAGGTAATAATTAAAAATACAGATAATATTAATAATGAAGAAAAAGAAGACTATAAATTGGTTAAGATATTTTTCTATTACATTGATACATTAAAGTTTCGCTTGGGCCGAAAGATGGGCAGCTCCACCATCCTGCTTTTCTTTGGTGCCAACTTCTCCATTTCGCAGCCCTGCAGCTCATACAAACACCTCATTTGATTCAGTTTCCATTCCTTGCTTTCCAACTCATTTTTAGCAGCATCTTCAACAATATGAATTTATTGACAGATCGCCTTGAATACATTGATGAGGAAAAATGAATTACACATCAAAATAATAGCAGAAGAATGGAATAGAACTCATCTACAACAGAGCACCTAGCCACAACGATGCGACGTTCATACCACCTGCATCTCTACAATGCCTTCTGGCAGGCAGTCTGTGGTAGAAAGCCGTGTTCGTGCTTCAGGATTTCAAACTTCTCACTTGCTGTCATCGGAGATGTGCTTTAGGCTGCTTGGATTGCGGGAAAGAGAGAATGAAGAGCAAGACAGTTCAAGTTCTCCTGGCACACTGGTTGGAGGATTGGTAGATTATTTACAGTCGACGTCTGGCACCATGCTTGCGGAATCAGCGGCATCTGGTTGACGTCCCCATTAATCACTTTATAACTAAAAACAGAGTTAAAATTTGAGACAAGACCATCCTTGTGTACTCAGTCCTGCTCATCACCAGCACACAAGCTGATAATGCATGCCTAACATGCACAAATGTTTGGGCCCAAACTTGCAGTATTTTGCTCCAAATGATAGCTCACAAACAGCGGAATGGTGTAAATGAATTTGCACCTCAATTCTTCCTTTTTCCATAACTGGCCCCCTGAAAAGAGGATCTGGATTTTAGGAGTTGTGTTATAATGAATGGGAAACTTGATCAAAAAAATGCAGTGGCATGGAGATAAGAACAGTCGGTATTACATGCAGGGTTTACAACTGTTGTGTAACTAGCAAATATCGAAATCAAGAGATATAACCTAAAATGCTGCAAATGGGAGATTTGGTAGCTCGGGAATCATTAGATCCTTGGCAGCCAAGGTTGGTGCAAGACTGCAAGGCAAGCATGTAAACCAATGATCATAGCCATTCGTAAATCAATATTGCTAAATGGAGCTGCCCTAAATTTCTTCCACACTAGAAGACCCCAGAAGTGCAAATTTTGGCTCCTGTCTTCCAGGCCATGGATACGTTCTTCTAAAGTGTTTACCTTGAGGCTGTCAATAGTTTAGGATCATTAATCTGGAAGAATTTTGAGGAATGGTCAGAGCACAGTTGGGCCCCATTAGATTAATGGGTTGTGATTCACCATACCACAGCCACATGCAAATTCACACACCAAGATCTTCATGGGTTGAAGATGCCAGCTGCATACTCTGCTGTTCCAAAAGGATCATTCTGGTGCACCATCAGTATGAACTCTCTCATACAAGCGATATATCAAAGTCGATTTTGACATCTGGGGCTCCCTTTCGAGGACTGCTATCACATCCTTAACAGAGATGCTGCGAGGAGTTTTTGTCTGGGTCATGATCCCCTGGTTCCTCCCTGACTTCCTCATGATACCTACACAATAACTCAGGCAGACGCCAATACCAATTAGTAATACATCAACCATTGGTACAGCACAGAACATAGAAGAATAAAATTATTGCCTTGTAGAAGCTGCATTGAGGTCAAATTGTGTATTCTCATGCTAATGTATTGGATGGTTAAACTTGTTTCTTCTTAAATGGCAATTGCCTTTTTTTCTGTGGCAAACTACAATCAGGATTCAGGACTAACTGAGGCTACAAGGCAGTATAGTGCAGATAGCCTGAAACTGCATTAGCACAAAATTGACAGAATTGGATTCTAGATGGATAAAAAACAGAGAGAAAAGATACTATGCATTATTCAGTCATTGGAATGTTGACAGAAGTCCATTTAATTTTGGTAAAAGGTCTAGAAGTTGCCAGAATCAATTTTTAAATATTTGTTAAGTTTTACACTTCTGTATCAAGCGAAGTCCAAGTAGTGGTGCATGATTGCTAGACCTTGATTTATGACATGAATAGTGAGTACACTTAAACAGAAATTCTATGAAGCATCCTATATATCAGTGTCTACATCTGAACCGCATGCCAATCCACATCTAATTCTCTAACTTTTTGACACTGCAAATACCTTAAAACTGGTTCACCAGGTATTTTTGCTGTTTTCTTTTCCTTTTCTTCTTTCGTCTTGCAAAATCAGAATTCAATAGGGGTTAGAGGATGCATTGCATTTACCTGATGGCATGCTGATTGACAGTCCTTTGTTATCAACTTCTTGGTCATCCATGGAAGTCTTTCCAGCAACTGCCAAAGGCCTGTGGCCCAGATATTTACCTGTTAGAGTACCAGATACTCCATCCTGTACCCCGTCACGCTTCAGCCGAGCCTGCTTTGCCATGAGTTGCCATTTTGAAAGCATGTCATCTCCCCCAACAGCAGCTCGGGCAGCAACATTTGCAGCAGTTGTCCGCATCTTGTCATCCTCATCCTTGTTTGCCTTCATGGTTAGCTTAATGTTACTAAAGGATAAAAAAAAAGGAAATGCTATCAACATCCACTAGCTACTAAAATACATCCACCAATAGTTCAAACTTCAAATGTTGTACCATTTTAGAACCAACAGTAAAATGGATGTCTTTGGCAATCATTGCAGATGAAACTAGTACCTGTGAATTTTTTTTTTTAAAAAAAAGACAACTTTTTTCAGTAAACAAGATCATTTCCTTAGTTACCTTGGATGACTTTAAACGCCCATCATCCTTGTCTTTGTCCTTTTCCTTCTCCACATCAGCTCCTGCATTTCCATCTGTCTGCATATACCGATGTTTGAAGAAACATACAAGTTACTTTCCCCTTTATGCTATTCCCAGAAAACTTCTGAGCTAGTTATTGACCAGATAGAAAATATGAAATAGTCCAAGGTATTCATAAATTATAAGGAAATATTAAGGCTGCTAAAACTGGCCCAACTGAAGGCCCCTCCTATGGTACTTACTGCAGGAGGGATTTTCCAGTTTCAAAGGAGTGGGCCTCATTATGATGTTTCAATAATATCCAGTCTCACTAGTAGATGCATTGTTGTGCATTAGATATTGGGAATTTGGGACTGAAATAGACTGGTGGAGGTGGGTTATTGCAGTGGTCCCTGTAAACAATTGGAAGGTGAATGTCTTCCTCTCAGCTTCTTTTTTCATTTTTAATATATTTTTTTCACATAACCCACCTCAATGATGGCCCATCCTAACATTTGAGCCCTGACCCTAATCCAGAGTAATAAACATGATGATATAAGTAGATGTCACAGGAAGTCCAACATTTTCAGCCAACACAAATGTTCTGTGGCATGTATCCCAAGAGAGCCTTTTTTCAGGCCCAGAACTACATAGATGTGGTTATGAGGGCCCTCAAAAAGATGAGAAAATAATGAAAAAAATATATTTCCAACTCCAAGAAGCATTGACAGATACTGGTTATCTATTATAGATGAGATATGGAGCCTTCCGCCAACCAACTGATTTTACAGTTGGAAAACGAAGTTATTAGTCCACAGAGAAACTGGATAAGAGCTAGATTATATAGTGTTACGGGGGTAGGTCCCCGCTATCTCCCAAAGATGAATCTCAAAACATGAGTGTTTTGAATGAATCTGAGGTGATTTGACTTACCGTCTATCAGTGGCAGATCCATTGAAATACCCCAGTTTTGAGACTGATGTTTGGGTTATAGTGGCTGCCTAACCCTTACCACTATATAATCTAATTCTTAACCCAACTATATAATCTAACACATCCAGTTTCTCCATAAGCCAATGAACTTGACTTCATTTTCCGAACTTATAATTGGTCATTGGCAACTCCAAATCCCATCCACACTATCTAAGTCCCATTAATGGATGTTTACACTGCACAGACAAGTTGGTGAAGTGAGTAAGCTTAAAGATATCTGAAGCATACTACACATAGCAGCAATATGAATGTTTAAACTGCGCATACATAGTCAGATTGAAGATTTCTGAAGCATGCTTACTGTAGCAGTAGTATGCTCCTGTAGGAAATACAATGCAGAACCACCCATGCTGTTTCAGAAATGGGCCAAGTTCTATACAACACAGAAATGGCCTGAATGGAACAGGAATACATTATTGCAGAATGGTTCTTTATAGATTTCTTTTGGAGGCCTTATAACTCTAGTCCCCCCTCAGAGACTGTTTCCAGGAATATTGAAGGGCCTGTCATTAATCCCTGTCCATTGTCTTCATGATTATTGCAATTTCCATCAATTTGTCGGATACAAAATGGAGAAAATGGAATTTCCTTTTAATGGTTCTTCCAATTTCCCATCAAAAGAGGAAGAAACGTAAGCGAAATTATTAGCTCCCCAAAAGCAGGAAACATATAACAAATTGTTTAGGCATGCTAGAAAATGAAGCAAGGATATACAAGAGGATGGCATTGGAAGCATCAACAAATAGAAACAACTGATTCTTGAGATACCCACATCATTGTTTTTCTGCAGCTTTTCAGCCTCCTCTGCCTGCCTTTTGTCCCAATCCTCCTTGGCCTTCCGATTCATCATAAGAATTTGGCGTCGAACATCTGAAGTAATAAAAATCCTATGCCTCATCTTTTCACCATCAACCCTCTATAGACAAGTTGGATAGAATTGACAAGCATTAGTCTATCAGATGCTTGTGAAATAATATTAACAATCCAAAAAGAAATCAATGCTAACTGATACTTAATATACCTGTTTGGATAGCCTTATCAGACTACCTATCAATCCACGCATTCGCTCCTCCACACACTGTAAATTCACTTGAATAAAAATTTGCCTAAATAAATCCTCATGGAAAAATGGGAAACATGGTTCTAGCATCTCACCAGTGAAAGGCAGCGCTCCACATCATTACCTATGCTCTTGATGCCGCATTTGGACACTGCAGCAGACAAAAGAATTCAACATATTCAAGCATCGGAATGACCCTCATATATTTCTTAGAAAAAGTTAAATCACACAACATACACATCCATTTTACAGTGCACAAACATCAATTGATCAAATCATGGGCCCTGATGTGTCAACACCATCTGAGCACAGAAAGTTTATGCCATTCTGAGAATGCTAAATGTTCAATAGATAAATAAATCAATGCTTGTTGGGAATAAAAAACCAATGGTCAGGATAATCTGATCAGTTTAACTTTTAGGCCACGCTAAATCCATTGTTGGGCTCACAAGTTGGGTGATCTAGTAACATTTTCAATGTTTTATCATAGATGCATACATGGGTTGCCGTACCTTAACAAGGCACAAATTGCCTTATGTAAGTGCACATACATCTGTACATGTGTGTATGCATGCTGTGTCTCTAAAACATGATGAAAAGAATGATTGTTCAAGAAAAAATGGTAACTGATTTCTGCTATTTTCTTTTGAAGAGGGCCCTTCTGCAAAATCAGCCTTTCTTCCTCTTCTTGTACTACCCTTCGACTTGCCTCTGAAGCTCGACTTTCCTCCTTAGGTGCAGCCAAGAGCTGCTCTTCCTCCTCCTATTTCAGGACAGAATATCACTTGCTCCATTAGTATAGGCTTAACTGACCAAGTATGTTTTGGTAGGGATCTAAAAAATGTGAATTGATCCAAAATTAAGATGACCACAGGCAATCACGAGCTTCAGATTGGCATCTGAACAAAAATAAATACCTTTAGATTTACTCCACTAACAGCAGTGACATCATTGAGTTGTTCAATGCTTTGATCCAGAAGAGCACCAGATGATGCCTTTGGTTTTTTACTGTAGAATAAATCAGAGAAAAAAACATGCTAAATGGAAGGGAATGGATCTTAGGCTAGATATCAATAACAAATTGTCATCAACCATGTTAACTGATAACAAGCATTACAAACACACTAGAAGTGAACCATTAAAAAATGTTCACAGCCACTATGCAATGGTTAGGATCTTTATCTGTTAGAGAGCCATAATGGTCCTGTTCTTCACCCCCTTTTTTATCTAATTTTTTTTTTCCAGATTATGATCTCACCTAAGGGGTTTGCAGAAAACCTAACCATGCCTTGCTTAGTTTAAATGATTAAAAGCAACGGGTTAAGGTGGATGTGATGAATTGAAGGTCCCATGTTCACTCTGAAAAGAAAAGGGACTATATTGGCCTTTATGGGTTGTAACAGCTACGTACACCAAGCTGTTGTTTAGCATCTTGACAAATATACTCCTAAATTCACAACAGCAAAAAGATTATAGCTTGATGTACAAGTTCCCAATTCTTAGTTCTTTTTTCTTTCTTTTTTTTATGTATGTGTGTAAATGAATATATATTTTATTTAAACAACCTGCTGTGACCATAATGTGGAAACAAGTTGCAATGGATAAGTTAGATATGATTGATGGCAATGGATCCTTTTCAACTAAATGTGTCAAAGCAGTGCACTTGCTTTAGTGCACTTTTGTGGCATTTGGTGCTGGCCGGTACAACCTTGGCGTTATTACACAAGCTTCTTGTCAGGCAAGTGTCAATTTGTATGTGCAGTTGGTCTGTTATCTGGGTCACAAACGACATCGAGTATGGATCGCTTTAGCAGGACTAATTAATGGGATAAGTAAGATGAAAGTTGACAATAAATCAAGTATAGAATACCATAAATCATCATGATACTCTTTCTGAATGTGTGAATTTCACCTTGAGAGGGGTGAGGCAGTGCTGGGTGCTTCAAGAGGCCTCTTTTGGCCAAGAGATGATTTCTTAGGAGGTGTCCTTGCACTAGCTCCAGGCCCAGCTGGTGTGGTTGTAGAAGAGATCTGAGGTCGTATCTGATTGCAACGACAAAGGAAACCATGTTAGCTGAGAGTAGTCAGTATCAGTGATAATTCACAACCACTGGTTTGAACAGAATCATAGCATCATGGTTGCATAATTGCATAGTGCAACTAAAACACTTTAGTATAGCACAACTAAAACACTACGTACTGATAAAAATAGCCTTTTTCTAACGTGGAAGATGCCATAGCATGCAGCATACACTGTAATCTGTGTAGCATGTAGTGTCTACATAGAAAGAGTGAAAGAGCAGGTTTACTGCAACTTACTTTTTCTTAAAATTTTGGTTATCTTTTGTAGTTTTGCAATTTAATTCATCTTCGAAGACGGAGGTGACTTGCATGAGTCATGCAATGGAATTCATTACAACTAGCCATGCTATCCAAACTCCAGCTCCTATAGCAGATAGAGCATATCCTTTAAAAATTTGAACAAAATTCATTCACATGAGAAATTATCCTATATCTACAACAAAAGTAATGGTATAGAAGTAACATTGGGTAAGGAAATGGTCTCAAATTGATACTTAGTTTTCTTCTTTGTAAAACTCAAGCAAGGTGAGTGGAACATTCTAAGTGATAGTGCCTTACTTTCTTTAGCATAGACATTATTCTGGTAGATGCTCGTTAACTCAATAACAGCTCGTCATTGTGTTGCTGGGTATTGTTTTCAATGTTGTGGCCCATGTGATGCGGAGAAATGCTTAAGATTCTGTGCTTAAAAATATCTTACAGCTTATATCACAAGCTACAGAGGAAGAAGCTACTTTCCATTCAACACAGTATTTAAAAGACCATTCATAAAATCCATGCGTGGCAGTAGATGAAACTAGCAGAGTTCTTCTAAGGAGAACAAACTGAACTGTAAGTATAGGTCTGAAAGAAGTCAATAATCAAGCTTCTATGTGTTCGTGTCTGTGTCACCTAAAAATACAAGTAAATGTTTACATCCATATAGCTCCCTGGTATGGATGTAACAAAGGCCTAGATTACAATGATGGCAGAGATGCATTGGTATCCACCATTTACACCCACAGAAATACATAAAAGGAAGACAACAAAAGTTAAGGGGAAAAAATGTCCTTCGATGAAACAACAGCTTGACACCATACTGGCATAATGACTCGACCAAGTTGATCCTTCGGCTGAGTTTTTAACATGGGCATTTCTCATATTAAATTTCCTAACACACATACAATGAAGCCAAAGTTGTCCTTGGGCAAGCAATTCAAGAACTTTAGCAGTTTACTTATCAAATTTATGTTTGAAATTATGACTTTATGCTGGATACTTATCAAATTTATGTTTGAAATTATGACTTTATGCTGGATCATGTATTGGTTTACTGTGCTATCTTGTTGTGTTGTAGGTTTAGTCTTAATTTTGTGGCTTTCTGCTGCTTCATGTATTGGTTTGGACTTTTGAAGTGCTATATTGTAATGTTGGAGGTCTAGTCACATTTACGTGGGTACAGCAGTTTTCCAGTATTTTACATAAGCATTTGAAACTCTAATTGTCCAACAGAGAATGGCTTGGTTGCTCAGATTTCCAAGCACTAAATAATTGCAAATTTTATGGATCCAGTGTATGATCTGGATATTTATGAGGCAAGTAGACTTTCTATTGATGAACGTGTTCAAGAGAATTCAATCCACTGAAGACGATCCATAAAAGTTTGTATCCAGAAATAGAGATGCTGAAGCAAACCTGTCCAGCATCTGGTTGTGTTGCCATGGAACCCGAAATTGGGTTCTTTGGTACCATGCTTGAGGAAGTTGGAAAACCCATTTTGCCTAGCTGCTTCTCTGTATTCTCATCCTTTGAAGGGACAGGACCTGGATTACCACGATCGACTTGGACTGTCCCAAAAGAAGACGAGTTTGGAGGATATAATTGAGGTTTATGCTGCTGACCAGCCATATGATCAGTGGTTTCTTGTTTTGGATAAGGTGCTGAAGATAAGCCACTAGTTCGCTGGTCTTTATTGAATGATGGTTGCCATGCCATGGGATTCTGTTGTAGCCCTGAATGGCCTGTCAAATGAGAAATAGGTCCACCATGCAGCCTCTTGAGATCATTCATTGTACTTTGTGCATCAAACTTAGGCATATTAGTTACATTCATAGAGTGACTAGCCCCAGATTGAGATGAAGCCATGCCTTGAAGATGTGGGACCTTTCTTATTAGCGAATCCTGACTTTGGGTTTTAACAGAAGTTGATGAGGCATTGACAGATGGTCCAGAATATGGATGTGAACTAAAGTTACTAATTGAGGCACCATACATTGGAAAAGATGTTGGTGGAAGATGCAACTGCTGCTGCTGCTGAATAGCTTGTGATGTAACCGCTGGAAGGTCCCCTTCTTGACTACTTGCTTTCATGTTGGCAGCAGGCATGTGATGTTCCAACTCTATGGACTTTGAGACACTGCTCTCGGGAGTTGGAAAGCAAGCTTCTGTCTGCATAGGGACAGATGACGCTGGTCTCTGAGACTGGTTCTGATGATGGGTTGAAAATGATTGGGCTTTGTTGAACTCTTGAGTACTAGAAGATGGCATCATGTGCTGGTGTGAAGAGCACCGATCATGTTGGTGACTTGTCTGGGGGTTCTGTGAAGCTCCAGCTTGAAGCTTTTGCTGACGCTAAGAAAGAAGTGCTAGTTTTAGTTAAGTCCATTAGAAGAGACACTGTGCTGGATAAATGGAATACAGCCATGCTGCTTGCATTGCAATGCATGCAAGATGTCAATCTAAGGGCTCATTCCATGCTGCTCACTGTACTTAGGCCATGATATTGGAGATCCAAAAATCAATCTGAGGGCACATTGCTAATACAGGATGTCCAATCATATTCCAAATCTGATCACTTAGTCAGCTGATCTCTAGCAACTTTCACAGGCAATAATCTTATCTATTAAATTTTTGGCAACAAAATACAGGCCGAATTGTGTAGACGTGGCAAATCAAGGCAATGCATCTGCTATTATAAATAAGTAGAAGTACATCAATTTACAATATTTCCACAATCTAGTTACCTGCTTTTGTATTTTTTCAGCTGCTTGTCTAAGCATCTGTTCGCCCACAATATTTCTTAGAACCCTTAGGAAGCCTTCTTTGTTGACTTCGTTTTGCTGTCAACAATAACGAAAGTACACATTCAGTTTAAGCCTGGAAAAGGCCAACTTTAAAGAAACTAAAATGTTAATTTTTTGGACATTCAGTGAACTAAACTAAAATGTTATTTTTTTGGACATTCAGTGAACTATGTAAGATAGTTAGACATGCAGGGCGTGCCATATATTTGCCAAATACAAGAGGCTTTGGCCTCAGGAGGCCGAGAATTTCAAAAGAACAGACTATTTGTCAGCTAGATCCTAAGATGGATGATCTGTAGTTTTCAAAAACACTGAAAGGAGTCCTGTTCAAATAGTTCTTTGGCACTATTTGCTTCACCTCATTTTACCATTTTCAGATATTTCATGCCCAGTTTTGAGCTGCAGACTATCTTGTAAGAATGACAAAGGGCACGGTTCAGATACTCTCTGCACGCCATATTAATGATCTTCAGATCCTACAGAAAGTAATGAAATGGTGACATCTTAGAAACTTACCTTCAGTTTGTTAACAAGTGTTTCAAGCTGCATGTTTTTATCTTTATCCAGGTGAGGAGTTAACATTGGAAGCAGCACAGTTATCGATATGTTGAAAGGCCCCCTGTTCTGCATCATTTGGTTGGAAGCTTGAGCTCCTGGTTGTGCCTGTTGTTTCAGCTGTGGGAATTTTGAATATTGATGATGGATCTCCGATTCAGCTTTACCATGATCTTGTTGCTGAGGTGGAGTTTGTTCAGAAAGCTGGGAACTATTATTTTGTGTCTGACTATGTTGCTGATCATCCTGGGTTTGTTTTAGTACAGTTGGCAGCTGATTGCATTCCATTGAGTGAACAGTCTGCTGGCTCTGGTTCTCAGGTGCAGAACCAAGTGATAGGGATTCCTGTTCAGATAAATGCTCATGTCCTGGCAAATGATGCTGTTCTTCCTCTTGTTGATGCTGGTGGGTAAGACTTTGTTCTTGATTGGGAGTTTGCTGTTGTCCAAGTAATTGATTAGATGAAGGGTTGCTTCCCTGGGTCAATACACCTGTGGCATAGAAAAATGAAATGAAAATTAATAATTCAGCTCAAATAAAGAAAACAAAATCTCTAAAATATAGGAGAGAAGAAAAAAAAGGTAAACAGGAAAAAACCTAAATATGGACAGGAATATTT